>QGMF01000313.1:0-39772 GCA_007821475.1 Lachnellula arida | reverse complement strand
GCACGACGGCGTGCTGCTGCTCGATCCGCAGATGTCGAGCGGCGGCGCCGGCCTGATGGCCGTGCAGGTGCTGGTCGACCACGGCGTGCCCGAGGACAAGATCGTCTTCGTCACGTACGTTGCGGGGCGCATTGCCGTCAAGGGGCTCACGAAGGTCTTTCCGGGCGTCAAGGTCGTGGTGTGTACCACGGTGCCGGATTTCGAGGAGCGGTGGGTCGAGTCGCGGTATCTGGGTTGTTGACACGGAGACACCTGCCAGGGTGCGCTGAGGCGAGATGGGAAGGCATAGTGGTGGTGGAACGGAAAGGAAGTCGGGATGGGAAATATCTGCATATATAGCTAGCGTCTGGACATATTCACAGCACAGCGCTGTGGCCGTTTGACAGCAGTCGCGGGCCAGCCAGCATCATACATACACATATACGGCTTTTAGAGCGAGTCGTCACGGCGCTGAGATTTTGGTTCGGCTCTCCGCATTTCGAGAAATATTTACTCCAGATATTATAAGCACTTGATCGAAATTGATCATGCGATATGTTTTATTGTGAGGTAGGGTGGTTGGAGTGATGTACCTATCTCTACAGTATAAAGGGGCGCCTGGTAATTAAGCGAGGTTGCCTTTGGCGTTGGGTTAGTTGGGTTGTTGTTCATTTTGGTGCCCCATTGAGCATTGCATTATAGTATCGAGGTCGGTAAGAATAATAGTCGGTTTTCCTTCTTAGCTTCCTCCGAGCTTCAATGTTTCAAAGTGTCAAGCGTACTGTAGTGCAAACTGAAAGTGATAAGCATTAGGGCTACTTGTCCTGTGCAGGAGTCACTGTCTGCGGAAAGTGCTCAGCTACCGGACTTGGAGGATATGGTTACCAAAATACTTGTCTTGCAACATGTCGTATATGCAGTTTTTGCGAGAGATGAGAGAATTACGGTACGCTGGTAAATACGAGACGTTCATATAATCTATATTTTCTGAAGAACTCCTCAGTGCAACATAAAGTCTTTGTGGGTCCACTTCTCCGAGGCCTTTCTCTTGGCTTTCTTGGAAAAGCTAATGGGTCTCCGGCTCTCGACTTTGCCCCTGACAAGAAGATTCCTGTACCTGTCCTTGAGCAGATTCCCTTCCGGCTTCAATAATCTCAGTGACTCCTGTAATTCGTCTGGCAGGACCAACTCCAAGTCTCTTTCCGGCAGAGCAATCTTGCCCAACTTCCGTCGTCTCAGCTCGAGATCATCGCCCTCACTGCTATCATCGTCGTCCTGCAGAAGAGCCAAGGCACGGGAAGCCTCCTTAGCATTCAACGCCTTTGCAATCTTCTTCACCTGCGCCGTCTGCTCATTCCTCTTTTTGATATCCGCAGCCATCTTCGCCTTGCGCTCCTGCTCCATTCTCCGCTTTATTTTGTTCCTCTGTACCTGTGTCTTCCGCTCAGGTCTCTTGGCATTCAACCTCACATCCTCAGCCTCGCTCTCAATGCCCTCCCATGCAGAATCTTCCTCCCATTCCGACAGGTCTGCTCGAGCTTCTGCGGCCTCTGCCTCCGCGGCAGATTTAGTTGCTGCTTCGTATTTCACGCGCTCTGCTTCTGCGGCTGCGAGACGCTTCTTCTCAGCTTCCCTTTCCTTGTCGCCTTCTGTCGTGAGGCGCTCTTCATAGTCGGCGAACATGGGATTGTAGCTATAGCCGCCCTCTGGCTTCTTAACTGCTGGGATGTCTTTGCCGCTGGCTGCGAGAGAAATGGGTCTCTGCTTCAAGGTCTTCGGGGCAGTTTTCTTTTTGCTTTTCTCGAGGAACGAGAATCGGGGGTCTTGTTTTGCTTCCTCAACATCTTTTTGAATGTCCCATGGATCGAAGGATGCCTCTGTAACCTCGACTAGACCTTCATTTTTTCGTCCGTCGGCGATATTGCGGAGGCGGGTGAGTTCTTTGTGGGAGACATAGCTGGTTTTCTGACGCTTGGGCTGAGCGATTCCATTTGTAGTGGTATCACCAGGCCGCTTGCGTACTGATACTGCGGGAACAGCGGAGCGTTGGGCAATGATCTCGTCGGCTTTGAGGCGTTTGGTTTCCTTTAAGTATTTCTTCGGTATGGAAACATCGCCGGCCGTATCGACAGCGAAGAGCTCGGAAGAATCTTTCTCGGCAATGACACCTCTGAGGATTGGTTAGCTGTGAATTATTAAGAAGCCATAGAGCAATTGTATACCCTTTGATTATCTGCTCCCGCACCTCTTCAAGCCCCTCTTGAATTTCGGTAACATCTACATTTTTTCTCCAAGCCTTCTTTCCTTTTCTGGAGGGTTGCTTGTGCTGTTGAGGCGCATCCGGAGCAAGCGTGGCAGGCTTTATGATCGGCATGGTGCTCAATGGAGAAGCAGATTTAGTCGTGGTAAAAAGTTCTCGAATTCCTCAACTTGACTTTTGCGGATCTGTGAAAAATAATCGATACTTTAACCTTATCGCGTACTAGTCCTATATGAGGCTAG
Source organism: Lachnellula arida (assembly GCA_007821475.1). Classification (NCBI taxonomy): domain Eukaryota; kingdom Fungi; phylum Ascomycota; class Leotiomycetes; order Helotiales; family Lachnaceae; genus Lachnellula; species Lachnellula arida. The sequence goes on along the minus strand of QGMF01000313.1, from coordinate 37,291 downwards.
CGTCTAAAGTATAGAGTGGAGTGACTTGGAGGATGCCACCGCTCTCCTTTTCTTTGAGGCTGCTGCTGGTATTGAGCACCTCTTTCAACCAAGGACAACGTCTCAATCCCGCATCTTACGATTCCACGATTTCTTTGTACATACCTCCAATACGCGAATCCTGCGAGAATCCAAAGTCTTAACTCAATCAACCAAAAACCAAAACCCCAAATTCTAGACATCATGGCGCAAGCAGCCGGCTCATACAACAACCCCCTGAAGAAATTCAAGTACGCATTAATTATGCCATGATAGATGGGACCGGTGGCTGACTCGAGAAAATAGATTGGTATTTCTGGGCGAACAGAGTGGTATGCAGCACGTTGGGAGAGCGGGGGAGCTTGAACGTTTACTGACAGTATACAGTGGGCAAGACATCTCTCATCACACGCTTCATGTACGACTCGTTTGACAACATGTACCAAGCAACAATAGGAATTGACTTTCTTTCAAAAGTGAGCATACCTAGGGCCGATTGGGAAGAAACTAGACTGACCAATGCACGCAGACAATGTACCTCGAGGATCGGACAGTGCGGCTACAGTTATGGGATACGGCAGGACAAGAGAGATTCCGGAGTTTGATCCCATCATACATTCGAGATTCAAGCGTAGCCGTGGTGGTGTATGACATATCAAGTACTATTTCCCCTCCTGACATGAAGCTAGAATATACCTGACCCTTTGCAGATGCCAAATCGTTCCAGAATACACGCAAATGGGTGGATGATGTACGCGGAGAGCGGGGAAACGATGTGATAATTGTCCTGGTCGGAAACAAGACGGATTTGAATGACAAACGAGAGGTCACGACACAGCAGGGTGAAGAGGAAGCAAAGAAGAACAACTTGATGTTTATCGAGACGAGTGCAAAGGTTGGCCACAACGTCAAGAATTTGTTCAAGAGAATAGCCCAGGCTCTGCCAGGAATGGACGGGGTGGAAGGAAGTGCGGCTGCGGGGAACCAAAGTAAGTTTTGTGAATCTGGCCATCCAAAACACATGCTAACAACGGAATAGTGATTGATGTCAATATCAACCCCACGCCCCAGAACCAAGAAGGATGTGCCTGTTGAGGTGATGTAAAGGGGGGCATTCTCTTCTTTGTTTTGTCTTATACGAATGATCATGGATCTGGAGCATAGCGGAGCGAATTGGTAGCACTTGTATGATACCGGAAGCAGCCTCTTGGCTACGAAATAATGTAGTAATACTGTGGCCGGAAGGGTTTCTTCTCCCGGCGACATAACGGTCGAGGGGGGAGTTAATGTATGGGTCTGCTCATTGAGTCGGATTCAGAGGACCCATTGCATGAATCTTGAAAACAAAGAGATTAATCAAGAACTAGAATGCTACAAGTAATAGTTCTTGTAAATTATTGGTGAGATAAAAGTAAACTGTGATTCTATCTAGTAATGCCCTGGTGGCCTGGATGTCGATGTCCCACCTTGCATTATTTTAGATCCGAAAGCATGAGCACATATTAAATCCGTTTCTAATGCCCAAGTCCCATCTAAAGTTCAACAAGATGATACGGTACAGAAGAACCCTCGTTATAACCACTACTCGTTACAAGCATATTAAAATATGCTTATAGCGAATTTGATGAGAAACTGCGTGCACGTTCCTTAAAGGAATCTGTGTGGTATCCGTGCACCTAGAAATCCCAATTATATTTTATATGTATTTCACTTTATGCTTAAGTTTTCCCGGTCCCGATCGTATGCTTATATCGATGTACTGAAGTAATGCTCTAAAAGTACAATAAAATTCGAGCAGATCTCTCCAAATTGGAATGTTACGTACGGAGCGGCCTCACTAAAAGCCGACACCCGTGTATTATTTCGGGACCGAACCAGCCGTTCGAACGACAATCTTTCTTTAACAGACAAAACCGCAAAATCATTCAAACGCTGACCCCATCTTGCACGACATCGAAAAAGAAGCCACACCGAATATTAATCATGGCGATGTTACCGCGATGGATGCGCCTACAGGTGCCAAAACCAAGAGTAGGTCCAACTCCTCCCACATCAGGGGCCTCGAGGCGCCCGTCGTCTGCATCGAGGGTCTACGCAATTACGATGGACAAATTACTAACAATAGATACAGACTTTCCTTGGATTCTTAAATCTGCGCACAGGAGTCGAGATGATCTCGCTCTCCATGTTATTCAACAAAGTCACTGGCTTCTTTGGACTCCTCGCCATCTTCACAGGCTTCCGATTATCACCCCTGCAACTCTCTATGTACATATACTCGGGCATCGCGCTCGTCCTGCTTGCCATCCTCGCGCCACATATCCGAAAGCAAAGTCCGTTCCACAACCTCGCGCTGGCCTGGCTCTACATAATCGATACCGTGGTAAACACAGCTTTCACCTCTGCCTTCACGATTACGTGGTTCTTGGCCGTCAGCGCAGATCAGTCGAACTCGGGCATTCCTAGCAGTGCACCCGGCAGCGGGACCATCGATGATACGGCCGGCTTCACGAATCCCAAATTCAATGCATCCAAAGTGGAAGTAGTCGCAACTCGAGGGGGAGGAGTCGCAGGCGGCCAGGAAGCAGTCGCCTATGCCGCAGCCGGGAGTGCTGCAGCCACTGCGGCTAGCCCAAGTCTGGGTCACGCAGCAGGGATCGAGGAGAGCATTCCGAGTCTCTTGGTCGTTGTGGTCTTGACTTTGATCCGGGTGTATTTCATTCTGGTCATGATGGCATATGCACGACAAGTTCTACGGCAATACGTTTACTCATCTTCGTCGACGAAACTACACCTTCATACCGACGGGGCAGCTGATACCCCAGCAGATAACCCTTTTGCGGAGAGTGCGCCTGAAGGTCAAGGGTGGAAGGGCAAGTTGGGGAGAATTATGGTTGCTGTAGGGAAGGGTTATTGGCTTGGAGGACAGGCTGATGAAGCTTGGGTTAAAGGGCTGGATGGGAGATTCAAGACGACAAGGATGGCCGCTGCCCCAGGAGGAACCGTGGAGAGGGAGAGAAGAGCGAGGAGCGGGACTGGCCCGCCAAAACCCCCTACGAATTTGGGAAAGCTGTAGGGCTTGAATTGAAGATAGGAGAAAGAAATGTTGTATAGTGTTGCAAACTGAAGCCATGTGGTCGAGATATCGGCAATGGAAAGAGGGCGTTCTGGGGTCTGAAGAGGGAGGGGGGCAATTTTCTGGTGTATTCTTGAGCTACCCACTGGACGATTTGAGTCACTAGGTATGCGGATATATATAATGATTTAGAGAGTAATGACATGTTGTATGGGGTCAGCCTTGATTTCGTAATATAAATTGGTTTGTTCGTATCTGGTGTATTCAACTTCAGACATATCAGCGAATGAAGTTGAAGAATGTGAAATGGTTTGGGAGAACCACCAGAACTACTCCGGTATGGATGATTGTCAGACGAATTCCACAGAGGCGAAGGGCATATGGCGCCTTCAATCCCGGCGCATGATTCATCAGAAGCTCTTTCAGACCATGCATCTTGGCCTTGGACCTAAGGCAATGATATTCAGTTGATGATGATTACTAGACAGAGTCTGGTTATCTATTCCTTGTCAATCTTTAGAGAATTGCGTGCTCAATGTTGCCCCTCTTTCAGCGCATTCTACTTGCGTCAATTGGCTCCTCCTCATTCTTCATCCCGCACTTTATCGACACGCACACCTCCCCCGTTGATCATCTCACCCATCTTTTCCATCGCCGCTGGGTAATTACAGCGGCTCTCGTTGGCTCAATTGCGCCAAACCCCTGTCCAGCCTTCCGAGTATCGCCCGAAAGCATCGCTCGCTAGAAGAGAAGGGCGGGCAAAAAAGTCTACAGTACTACTGAGTAGGAAAAAAAGAGAGAGCATGCCATGGCTTTGTCGTTGCCCTTCCTTACTCGTGCCACCGCTGCTCATCCTGAATCCTCTCCTACCTCTCCTCACTCTGTGCGGCGGGACAATCACCACACAGTAGACAGTATGGCGACGGTATCTCTGAAGATTCGTACGCCTGAAGAGGCCGGTATGTTACATTTCTCCGGGACCCTGGCTTGCTTGCTGCAACCACCCCGCGGCGCCGATCTTGCATAACTCTCAACTGACATTCTTGCGAATAGTGGCAAGAATTGCTTATTTGTCCAGCGACGTAATTGTCTCTGTACAGCCGGCCCAGTCAATCGAGTCCGAGTTCTCTCGGCATCTACGCCGATATGCTGGCCGAGAGGACCGGAGTCTTGTTGCTGCCACCGAAAATGGTGTTCCCGAGGTAAGGAACTATACAAAAGCTTCAGAAAGCGCAGGTGTTAACAAAGTTGTACAGATTCAAACCATTAGACATAATGCCGACCCCTTACTATCCGTATTCGCCCCAATTCGAAGCGGCAGACTCGTTTCCGTCACCACGAGCTCCTCTATCCTCATATCTTCAGTTCCACACCTCTACCGACTGGCAAACCTCCCAGTTGTGATCCACGTCTCCCTACAGCCCGCCAGCTACCCCGACTACTCCTCGATCACTTCAATCCGAAATTCTGGCTTCACATTCCTCCAATCCGAGACATTACAAGAAGCCCAGGATATTGCTTTGACTGCCCATGCCCTGGCAATCAAGTCAGGCAAGGGAGTGATACATTTCTTCGACGCTGGGTCGTCTTCAGAGGACAATCATATTGCTTTTGAGGATGCGGACCTTGTCAGGGATATTTTGGACCTGGATGCTGTCAAAGTTTTCCAAAGAAGCAAAATTGGTGGGACAAGCATATATGCAGACAATGGAAGAGTAGCCACTATTTCCGAGACTGCGGAAGCCCAGGGTCCCACAGCTGCGACGGGAGGAGCTGGGGCCACTTCCACTCTAGCTGTAGAGGCAGTTCCTTCCCAAATACCGTCGAAGGCGTCATCAGTTGGCTCGTCATCGAAATCTGGGAGAGAGAGCAGCGTCGACAGCAAGGGTACAGCTTCTTCAGCAACCACCGTGGAACAACCTACGGTACGGCCAGTTACTTCGGATGATATTTACAATTTCGTATCCACGATTTGGGCACAGTTGAAGCAAAGTGCCGGACGAGAATACACGCCTTTCCAGTACTCTGGACCAACAAACGCAGAAAACGCTTTGTTCATTTTTGGATCCGACGTTGGGGCTTTTGCTCAAGCTATTGATGATGCTAAGCCAAACGAGGATTTTGCAAAGGCTGGTGTCATCACAGCACGATTATACAGACCTTGGTTGGGATCTAAGCTCATTGAGACCATTCCAAAATCTATCAAGCGATTGGCGGTATTAGAACAGATTCGGAGAAAGACCACGAAATGGGGACCTCTACTTCTCGATTTGCTAACGACTTTGAAATCTGGACCTGGTGGCGGAGTTGAGACGATTGTTGGCCATCAATTAGGATATATTGCACCAGATACCGTCCGACAGGCTTTACGTGGCGTCTTTCAAAATTTAAAGTCAGAGAAGCCAATTCAAAACCTTGAGGTTGGAAATCCCGATGGACCTACGGAGTCACGCGAAGCCTACGATCTCTCGCAGCCAAAAGTTGAATCAGCATACATGAAGATTTTGGATCAAATTTTTGGCAATAGACTATATTTGGCGAACGCACTTGGTTCTCAGAATGCCGGTATTTCTTCTACGATTGCATCAAACCCAGAATTTGGATTCGGATCTCTTCTTGCTAGAAAAGAGCACCGCCAACGATTTATTGGCGAGGTTCAAAAAGCTGCAAACTCCAAGGCCTTTGTCACCGAAGCGCCTAAACCCTGGCTTGCAAAGTGGGCAGCCAACCTGGGCGATGAAAAGAAGGCTAGCGAATTTGCAGAGGAAATTATTGCTCGTCTCGAAACCGATGGTTCTGCTCTGTCTAGAGAGTTGCTTTCAAGTAAGGGTTTATTCCGCCAGGAATCTCCTTGGCTTGTTGGATCCGATGCATGGGCCTATGATCTTGGAAATTCCGGTGTACACCACGTTATCACTTCTGGCGAGAACGTCAACATGCTCATTATTGATTCTACGCCATACTCGGAGCGAGCAGCCGCAGACGCTGCACGGAGAAAGAAGGATATTGGTCTGTACGCTATGAACTACGGCAACGCCTATGTTGCTTCTGTGGCAGTATACAGCTCATACACACAAGTCCTTCAGGCAATGATTGAGGCAGACCAGTTCAATGGTCCTTCCGTGGTCATTGCTTACCTCCCGTACTTTAAGGAAAACGACTCACCCTTGACGGTGCTCCAAGAGACCAAGAAGGCAGTGGATCTTGGCTACTGGCCATTGTATAGATGGAACCCCCAGAACGAGGACAAGGGAGAACCAAACTTCTCTTTGGATTCCGAGCGGATCAAGACTGAACTAAAGGACTTCTTGGCTCGCGACAACCATCTTACTCAATTAATGAAGAGACATCCAGAATTCTCTTCCAACCTGTCGGAAGATTACGGAACAGAAGTACGCGCGCTGCAAAAGCGAAAGGCAAAGGATGCCTACGCTGAGCTTCTGGAGGGACTTTTCGGGGCACCATTGACGATTCTTTTTGCTTCCGACAACGGAAATGCTGAGTCTCTGTCCAAGCGTCTGGGCAACAGAGGCAAAGCCCGTGGCTTGAAGACACTCGTCATGGCTCTGGAAGACTACCCAATCGAAGACCTGCCAAACGAAGAGAATCTTGTGATCATCACTAGTACCGCAGGCCAGGGTGAGTTTCCACAAAATGGTCGTTCATTCTGGGAAGCAATCAAAGATAACACTGAGCTGGATCTTGCCACTGTCAATTACTCTGTTTTCGCTCTTGGTGACAGCCACTATTGGCCTCGTAAGCAGGACAAGCACTACTACAACAAGCCAGGAAAAGATCTGGACCGTGTTTTGACAAATCTTGGCGGAAAGCGTCTCGCAGAGGTTGGTATGGGTGACGATCAAGATCCTGATGGATATCAGACCGGCTACCAAAACTGGGAGCCTCTCATCTGGCAAGCACTCGGAGTTGACAAAGTTGAGGGAATCCCAGACGAGCCTCCACCAATCACTAACGAGGATATCAAACTCGCTTCCAACTTTTTACGCGGTACGATTGAAGAAGGTCTGGCAGATCCTTCGACAGGTGCAATTTCTGCCCCTGATCAGCAGCTGACCAAATTCCACGGAACGTATATGCAAGACGATCGCGACCTCCGGGATGAGCGTAAAGCGCAAGGTCTAGAGCCAGCCTACTCTTTCATGATTCGATGCAGATTACCCGGTGGTGTCTCAACTCCAAAACAATGGATTCAGATGGACGATGTTAGTAACGACTTTGGAAACGAGACGATGAAGTTGACTACGCGTCAAACCTTCCAATTCCACGGTGTTGTCAAGGGCAAGCTCAAGTCCGCTATGCGAGGCATCAACAAGTCTTTGATGACCACAATTGCCGCATGTGGTGATGTTAACAGAAATGTTATGTGTAGTAGTTTGCCAACGGCCTCAGCGTACCACAGAGAAGTCTACGCATGTTCGCAGAAGATCTCCGATCATCTGTTACCATCCACTACTGCATACTACGAGATTTGGCTCAAGGACGAGAACGACAAGAAGACTCTGGTTGGTGGTGATGCGGTACAGGACTTTGAGCCATTGTACGGCCCCACTTACCTTCCCAGAAAGTTCAAGATCACTATTGCCATTCCTCCCCACAACGACACTGATGTCTATGCACATGATGTCGGTCTCATTGCTATCAAGGGCAAGGATGGCCATTTGGCTGGCTTCAATCTACTCGTTGGAGGTGGTATGGGTGTTACGCATAACAATAAGAAGACCTATCCCCGAACTGGAAGCATGTTCGGGTACGTTTCAAAGGAGCAGGTACACATTGCCTGTGAGAAAGTGATGCTCGTCCAGCGTGACCACGGAGATCGCAAGAACCGAAAGCACGCACGTCTAAAGTACACCATCGATGACATGGGAGTCGATGTCTTCCGCGGCAAGGTCGAGGAGCTTTGGGGCCAAAAGTTCGAAAAGCAAAAGCCCTTCAAATTCCAGAGTAACATTGATACCTTCGGCTGGTTAAAGGATGAGACTGGATTGAACCACTTTACATTCTTCATCGAGAACGGTCGTATCGAAGACACCGCCGAGTTCCCAATGAAGACCGGTCTCCGCGAGATAGCAAAGGTCCACAAGGGCGAGTTCCGCTTGACTGGTAACCAGCACTTGATCCTCAGCAACGTCACAGATGCCGATCTACCCAAGATGAAGAAGATGATGGCAAAGTACAAGCTAGACAATGTTCAATTTTCCGGTCTCCGTCTCTCCTCATCCGCATGCGTCGCGTTTCCCACCTGCGGTCTCGCTATGGCGGAAAGTGAGCGCTACCTACCTGAACTCATCACTAAGCTCGAAGGCGTCATCGAGGAGAACGGCATGCGTCAAGACTCCATCGTAATGCGTATGACGGGTTGTCCCAACGGCTGCGCTCGTCCCTGGCTCGCGGAAGTTGCTTTTGTGGGTAAGGCCTACGGTGCTTACAACATGTATCTTGGAGGCGGCTACCATGGCCAGCGTCTTAACAAGCTGTACAGGAGCAGTATCAAGGAAGATGAGATCCTCGAGATCATGAAGCCATTGCTGAAGCGATACTCGCTGGAACGTACGGAGGGAGAGCATTTTGGTGATTTTGTTATCAGAATCGGCATGATCAAAGAGACGACTGAGGGAAAGACTTTTCATGATGATGTAAGTACCTACCTAGTATTCCTGTTCCATTGTGTCTACAAGAGAGTTTACCAACTAACAAAACTATAGGTTGCGGAAGAGGAATCGGATGAGGAATAATTGCATTGCATGCATGCTTGGCGTTTCCACGGGTCATTTATTCATTCATTCTGGGATGAAATTCCGTTGCGCGTGCGTACCGTACGTGCATCGACCTCTCGACTTGAATTTCAAGAGATAAAAAATTGTACATATGAAAATGTCCATGTATAGGAAAGATAAATCACTTTAAAAAGACCTCGAGAGCTTACTGCTAGGCGTGCGTGACCTTTGCGTTCCTGATACCAAACTGGCACTTGACATCGAGGACCTTTTATCATTCTACTCCGGCTCCGCTTGACTTTATTAACGTAAAACCGCTTTCTAATTACCGTGAAGGCATTTCTGCAATTACGGTACAGCGACGGTCAACTCTTGAAAACCCTCCCGACTTACTTGGCTCGGTATGCGTTGGCGTGATGAATTTACACCCCCTAGCATACATAGACTGGTTGGTTATACTGTGTGTAGATTCTAAGCGAATAGAAGGGATTGACCTGGTTAGCAGTAGTGAGAGGGAGTGAGGGAGGGAGAGAGGGAGGGGGGGAGTGAGTATGATTTATGGTTTGATCTAGTTAGGTAGAGTAGAGTAGGGTAGAGGAGAGTAGAGTAGGTTAGGTTAGGTTAGGTTAGGTTAGGGTAGGGTAGGGTAGATATTGATATGATGTATAGTGGCTTGGAAGGAAGGAAGAGAGATCTTTAGTAAGAGAGAGATAGATGGATGGATAGCCTTTGATAATCCAATCCAATCCAATCTCTCTTGTACTCTTGTAAGGAATAGACATTGTTAATACTTTAAGGCAAACTTTAGTACTTAGATAGGATACTTATTGTCAAGAAGCACCGAAGCCTCTAGTTGGATGGAATTTTCGAGACCCGGACGGGCTTTCCTAAAACTGTTGGAAAGAAAGGCTGACGGGCGTATGTATCACGTCTCACATTGCGATTCAGTAGCAAGATATACAGTGAAAATGTGATATTATTACTATACCCTATCCAATCTCTGAGTTCCATCCCATATCTCCAACCCAGGACGCCACAAAGATCAAATCCCCTTCCATGCCACACCTTCAGATGAGCAAACAATTATCATACTCCATATATGCATGCACCCGTTTTATTTAGATGCCTCTCTCTTACAGCTGTCCAGAAAGAAGAGCTTCAGTAGCTATAAGTCAAGTTAGCGGTAGCCCTATGAGGATAGTTATGTGTTGTTAAAAGAACATACCAGAATTAATATAAGCTCTCCTGGCATCAAGCGAAACACCGAATCTCTTCTCCAACTGTATCTTGATACTCTTCTTCGTAATTGTCATCAAATCAGCCGTCTTGAGAATCTCTCTAATCTCAGCCAGGATACTATCATCGCTGGGAAGACCAGCAAGGTTGGCAAGTTCGAGCTCTTGCTGGTTGAAGTACTGGCTACCGCCAAATTGGCTTGTGCGGGGATCAGCACCCATTCCTAGCATCTCAGACTGTGCCATGGACATGCGAGAGGCATTTCGGTTGTCATAGGGATAGTTGCCGCCCATCTGAGACAGTGGCCGGGAAGGTGGGTATTGATACTCCGATACGGCAGCTGGGTGTTTGGTGCCGTAGGAATAGCCCGAGACTTCTGAACGGTCGTCTCGACTTGTCTGTGCTTCCCAAAGCTCCGCTTGGTATTCTTCCCATTTCTTGTGTGGGATGGAAGCGGGGTCGAATTTGCCTTCGTCAGTAATGACGACCTTCTTGCCCTTTTCTCCGGTGACAACACGAGTGTTACCCCACGAGAAGTCGTCCATGTGCCAGAAACTGTACAGGGGCAAGCCGAACGAGAAGACAGGGATTGCAAAAATATACAGAATCATCCACCCAATCATCTCCCACTTTCGGCGAAGGATAAAAATGATAGCTTGTAGACCATAGATAGCACCAAGAAGAATGAAGGCGGTGACCGGAACGACGTTAGGAGTTCTGATAACGGTGACAATAAGATAGATAATGTAGGCTAGCGTGACTGGTTGAATCACTGTCGAAAGCAGATCAATAAAGACGATAAATCGCATACTAAAGCAGCAGAAACCACAAAGCTCTGATACGGACATTAGTTCCATCAGGTTATGGACGGTAGAGTTGATCCAGCGACGTCGCTGTGACAAAAAGATTGCCCAGGAATCAGGAGCGATAGTCCAAGCATGGGCGTTGAATAGGTACTTGGTCTTGTGCTTGGGGTGATTTTTGAGAAGAAGCGTGGTCAGGTAACGATCCTCTCCTAAATGAAGCAGATTCTTCATGTGCAGTGTGTCCACACGAATATTGGCATAGGCTTCGACAACAGCTGTACTGACGAAAAGTGGTTTTCCTGATTCTGCGGCACGCACACGATACATCGTGAAACAACCTGGCAAACAGGTAACACTACCAAACAGACTTTCGAAAGCCTTGGACAAGTTGTGGGATATGTAGTACTCGTAGACCTGAATCATGGTGACAATGGACGATTTGGAATTGGAGAGGGACGTTTCTCCACAAGCGCCGAGGAGTCTCGTGTCATCCAAGAATGCGGCAACCATGCGAGAAGCAGAATCTGGCGCAACAACAGTATCTGCATCGATTTGTAACATGAACTCATAGAAAGTTGGATTGACGCCGATAATGTTTCGTATTTGATGGTACATCTCAAGTTCCAGAGGACTCATGGCAGCGTTGTAATGGACTCTATTCAAGAATCGCATCAATACCATCTGAGAGTCACGTTTGCCTCTGTTTCCAGGGCGGGAAACCTCGGAAGGCTTTCCAACCTTGACGATAACCATGAATGGTACAATGTGGCCCTGGACTTCATAGAGACCTGAATAGACTTTCCCCATATTGTGTTGTTTCATCCCCTCACCTAGAGATTCAAAGCTTAATGGCTCGGGGTCCACGGTATCGTCAACGCCTAGGATATCAAGCACAATACGAGGAGTCGGTTTATCGTTTCCTTGACCAATGATCATACCATCGCAGATAACGACCAAGAGCTTGCGTTTATCATCGTACTTCATCCGAGCAGCAGAATCAAGCGCACGGCGAACCGAGTCCTCGTCTTCGGTGTAAACAGGAACTTGGCAGATAACAAACTTGTCGAGGTTCTCAGGGACATTCTTGCCGCCAAATTGAAGAGCAGCAAAGAATTTGAAAAGAATGACACTGCAAAGAATAATGGTAATGGCGAGAATAAGATACTCCGCGAATTGGCACTTGACGGAGTTTCTCGTGTCGACCATGCCGACGAAGAATAAGTTGTCTAGACACAGTTGCATATTAGCCCGCAGCGCGTTGTCGATTGGGAGGCCATTCCAGTATTTTGTGACGTCGTGACCTGACTTTTGTTGAAATAGGTCCACAACTGTCTGATCCATAAAGTCGGTGTTGATGTTTGTTGGTAGGTCAGTGCCGGTGGGAACTTTCACTCCACGACCACCGGCCAGATATCTGGTGAAGTCGTAGACACGGCCGTTCAGACTTGCAATAACCTGTTCCTTCTTCGAGAGTGTGGTGAGGTACTTAGGCGTATACCCGATACTACCTTTCTTGTAGCCTGATGATCTCAACATGATCATCTGCTCAAAGAACCAGTAGGGTCGATTATCGCCAGTCCACCACCGGAAATCATGGTAATGGGAATTTTTGTCGCTGTTGCTAATGACGCTCGCTGATCCAGTGATGTTCGTGTTTGTATAATCAAGCTGGACAGACTGATCGATGCTACCATTGACACCGGCACACATGGCGCTAACTTGGACTGGGAACAGCGAAGTAGCATCAAGCCCGGCATATGCAAGGAGCGACTTCTGAGGAATGATATTGGGATAATGGCTGGGCGCGAACGTGGATAAATCGAAGACTTGTCCACGGATCGCAACATAAGCGGAGTTCTTTTTGCCGTCATATTTGGTAAGCTCCGCTGCGCTGTAGACGTGTTGTGTTGGGCAAATAAGCTTAGGGAAGATGACAATGAAGAATGCCGCGAAGAGACAACTCCACCAGATCATCATGTTGATGGCAAGCTTTTCTCTCCATGCCATTCGCACGTCTTTGCGGGGCATTCGACCAATCATTCGAATCGCGAAATCCGGAATAAGCCAAGTCAACATGTAGACTACGGCAACCCACCTCTTCCGGCTGGGCTTGGTCTTCACTTCTTCAACTTCAACCATGGTTTTCTCGTTGCCCTTTTCCGCCATTTGCTCTCTTGTGTCAAAATTTCGGAACATGTCTCCTTGTCCGAGAGCAGAAGCGCCTGCCTCCGACCGCGAATCATCAGGACCACCAAAGTACCCCGACTTTTTGTCTCCCCCATAGATGTAGGCGCCTGGCGATGGAGTGAGGCCTGAAGGCGAACCGAGAAGTCTTTCTTTCGACTGCCCGTAAGCAGCGTGAACATCAGGCGTAAGCATGCCATCCCCTCCGTCATCAGAGGCAGTATGGTAGCGTGCTTGAGTAAAACCTCGTTCTCCTAATCTCGCAACATCTGCCCAGCATCTTTCGCTCAGAAAGATGCCAGTGCTACCAATTCTAGCCTCATTACCAGGCCACCTCTTTTCATCTACGACCATTTCGGCCTTCTCCCGCTCACTACCGATCAAGACTGTGTCGGCATCAGCGAGCCCGAGGAATTCCCCAAAAGGGAGAAAGAGGCTGAAGTCTGCATTTCGCAAGCGCTGGCTGATTTCTGCAATACCGAATGTTTGGATTTGAGTCCGGACACATTTACTATCGAATTGATTTGCTATCCGTCGATCATTGGGTTTGAGACAGAATACAAAGTATGGATTTGTGTTTTGTGCAGTGAGTGACTTAGTAACGTTGTCGAGTGACGAGAGGAATTGAGCAGCAGCTCCTTGATCGACATTTCGACTTTTGCGGCTCTTTGCGTCAGTCTCTCCAGCATCTGACGCATCATCGACGGACTCGGTGAAAGTATCACGACCGCCAAACCTGGCAGGTCTGTCTCCCTTCCTGCGCATGACGCTGGGTTGCCGCAGAGGTTTTGAGCTGACCTGAGCTTGCATGATTGTGTTCTTCTCTTGCGGATGCACCACAGTTTGCAGAGCTTCTTGTCCGAATAGTTGTCCGACAAATTCACTTTTAGTTGAAGCAATCAGGTTCATCAGATCTCCAGAAATGACCTCGCCATTTTCTTCAACAAGTCCAGCCACAAGGTAATCGACTTCTCCAGCGTAATGTCTCACTGCAAAGGAAGCAGCAGCATTGTGTGTTGCAAAGTTGCTACCTGGCAGCTTGGCTGTTGCACTACCAACAACAATGGCTGGATTTTTGCCTTCGAAACGCTTTCGAAGACTCTCGAGAAGTTGCATATCGGTCCTGTTGCGTTTCGTTTGGTCATCGAGGATGCTAAGGAGTCCATTTCCGTGTTTGAGAAGGCCCTTGACTGCATCCGAGTTGTCAAAGTAGCTTGTAGCTGCCACACTGACCTCCTCGTTTTCCAGCATTTCTGCCTTGCCCTCGAAGAAGTTCTGTAGCGTAAAATTGTACAGTGCCTCTGTGGCGGCATTGTTGAGTAGCTGGTCCAGCGTGGAGTCTGTCGAACGTTGTTGGGCGAAACCCGGGAAATCGACTATCGAAATAGTGTTTGCAACAGTCTCCTCCACAGCGCAGACCTTCTGGTTGATGCTCTCAGTCACGTATGCTACCAGGAGAGAATAGAGTGTCCGAGCAAGTTCGTCCGCATTATTCCTTGCACCTTTAGGATCAAGCATAACAGTAACTCTCTCTCGCTGAAGAATCTTCGTTTTATAGCCTAATGTTGTCTGTAGATCTTGGCCACTGACTCCGAGGAAAGCGGCAATTATACTGAGGACTTCCTTGTTCTTTACGGCAGTGATTGTTTGACCTCCCTCGTGGGAGTAGCCACCGCTATCATCTCCTTGTGCTGCCGTATCCGAGGTTGTCTCAAACTCGAGCTGGCCTATGTGAAGAATACCGGCTAGAACCTGGCAAATCTCGGCGATTTCACTTCTAGGGAACTCCAATTTCCTCAAGGCAGTCTTGAATAATTGGAAGCCCTCAGCATCATTGATGCCAACCTTCAGCTGAGTTGGGTGCCCGAGATATCTCCATCTCTTTTGTTGATGATTTACTGAATTTCTTACGTTCTGCGGGCCAGTTGACAAAGCTCCTGGGCTCTCAAGCCCAAGATGCGTCTTCTCAGCAGCACTCGTTCCGGCCAACAGGTAGTAAAGGACGTGGAAACTTCTCTCCCCAGTTGGCACAGCAGTTACTCTACTCCGTTCCAGTCTATGGTTTAGCACCTTTCCACCAATAAGGGTTGGGTTGACTGTTGACGCAGTATCGTATTGAAGCTCGAAGAACAGTCCAGCCTTGGAAGCAGTGGGGGTTGTAGCAGTTTTGGTTGTTGTCAATGCATCGAAAACATATGCAGCAAGTGACAACTTGGTGGATAGTGGTGTGGATGACTTGCTCAGGAGTGCTGAAAGCAAGTGAGAACGAACAGTAGTTTTCCCGGATCCAGACTCGCCACTTGGAGTTGTTAGTAGATTAATCAAAAGAGAAATGATGGGGTAACTCACAGAAATACCACAGCTTGATTTTCAGAACGTGCCCCGAGTCTTGTGAAGGCCCTGTCTGCCAATTCCTCCGCTCCTCCCATAGCCGAACCTTCTTTCCCGCCATCTGGACCTTTGGTGGAAGAAGAATATGTATTAAGGGATATTAACGCGTGGGAAGAGAGCTGGGCGGTTGGTAAGGAGACGTGGAATCGGCTTGCAAGATGTGCAGTGAGATGGGTGTCGGACTGTAGATGTGCTGGAAGGGCAGGCAGGGAAGGCTGCGAGTGAGCCCCTCCGCCGCCCTGATTATTCAAGGCCATGGTGTATGTATGGGTCGCAACCCCCCGAGCGAAGTTGGTTATGTTCTATCTATCGTGATTGTCGTTGGGGTCTTGAGAGGGCTGCGGTGTTCTGAAATGTTTGTGTCTGGAGTCTTGTGTTGGGGGATCAACACGAATCTTCGGCGTAACGGAAAGGGTAAAGGGGAGCGGGTAGAGTGTGCAAAGAATGGTCGTAGAAGAATCAAATCAATAGCGAGCGTCGGATAGAAAAGAAAGAGCGAGTGTCAAAGGTCGATCAGTGATGATGGATGATTGAGTGCTTCAGGAGTTTGAGATGGGAAAGATGTCGAGACACTGAAGGGATGTGGCGTGGTGGTCGTTATTCTCCGCCGTAAAAGCATGGATACAGTAGGTAGTCTGTTTTCTTACCCCTGAACGACAAGATTTACTGCTTGCCGTACGGTACGGTACTCTAGCTTGTTGTTGCCCCTTGTTGCCACGCTCGTTCTCTCCACATAATAACACGAGATGCCCGTATTGTAAATAGCTATTTACAGAAAGACAAAGCCTCTGCTCCAGACTGCAAGTGTATCAGTCGGGCTGGCTGGTGCTTACACAGTGCCACAATAATTGGACAGCCTGCGGGCTTTCAAGCCTAGTTCTCGTGAGATGCCGTGAGATTCACGTGTTTATCTGCAAAGCAGAGTAAAGCCTTCCCCTTAAGACTTAGTAACGTGTAGTTGTATGAAAGATAGAAATACCAAACGATATGGAATTATATGAAGTTGTAGTATACATGCACTGTATTACTCTTACTGAGTCGTAGATCATGATGCCGTCAACTAAATTTACCTAATCGTGTCGTGTCCCCCTAACCTATGGTAGTGGTAGTCCAAGTCCGGACCGCAGTAAGGGACTCGGTGGATACAACAAGTCTGGTCTGGACTGCCAGGACTGGTCGATCTACCCATGGTTTAAAAAGCCCTATGGTGGTTTAAGTTTCACTGCTGGACTGTCGGCTATCATGATTCTGTTCTCGCTTTTGTAATTGTCAATTATTTATTGTATCATTGAGTTGTTTACTTTCATATATATATCTCTCTCTCTTCAATACTGCTTTGCTTTGATTGGCTTAGGCTTGGCGTAGGCTGCCTTATCATCTATGCAATGCATTTCATCTGTTTTGCATTCGCCGTGACTTGACTCTGTTGGGAGGAAGTTCCGGAGATTCTTTAAATAGACACGAACCACCGCCGCTTGAAGTGGCAAGATGCCTCGTAACACGGCATTGTAAGCAGCATGATTCGCCATCGGCATCCGGCAGGCACATCAACTTGGCGAAAGCTGTCAAAGCAGCGAGTCCTTGTTTCTCGTATTGTGAGGCTTAGATGCAAAATCTCATCCAGCCCAGGCCAGGGATCATCCATTCTGCACTTGTCCACTTGTCCTTCACGCCTATGTGTCTACCGTACCTAGTTGTCGAGCAGATCAGGAGAATCAACTCGACAATTCCAGTGTCCGTGTCTAAACCAAACTCTCCTCCATCAGTTTGCTGTATTCCCCCTCTTCTCCATTATTGAACCGCCTCACTCGCTTTGGTGGTTTCTTTTGTGCTTTCCCCCCCTTTTTACCTCTTTTAATATCCCCTCGTTTTCCACATTCGCTGAATCCTGCACGTCTGTTGCTCAGCGACCAACGATACCAATAACCTCTTACCACTTGTTCCGAACGCTCATCAACTCGATTTAGAATTGCCACTCCTATAACGAGAGAGCAGGATTCTATTCAATATTCTGCCACGAACATACGGAGAAGACAGACTTAGGAGGACTCTCCGTTGGTGTACCCCGAGGTAAACAAAAGGCTTTGAAGCCTGTGTGAACTTCACACTCACACCATGGCGGGAAACAACCGTATGTCGATGTATTCGACTACGTCTTCATTAGGAGCCAATAGAAATCTCAACTCTGCTGCCCAGCAGTCGACACAAGTCTCCACGACTACTCTCCTGAATGCCATTCATACAATCTACACATCTGCCCAACCCTACAAATTGGATGCCAGTACCAGTCTGGTAGTCAATACCTGGTTAACTGCCTCACAAACTGATCATGAAGGACGAACCGGCGGCACAATCGATGCTGCGTTATCAGTACGAGCTTGGGAACATGCCAGACGCCGGGCCGAAGATGCTTGCATTGTTTTGGGGTACGCATGTCAAATCCCTTCATATTTTACACATTTCTAACAAATTGTGTAGGTCTCTTCATCCATCAACACCATCTGTTCTAATTCCCTTCTTGGGAACACTTCCTCTATCCATTCCCCCATCTCTATACACGGCACTCAACGTTCTTCGGCCATTCATCCACACCGTATCCCCCCAAAACCATTCTACACCTCGACAATCTGCATTGGGAGTCACTTTGACCCTAACACTTGCTGGGAACCTTACAGCAGCATCTTTGGCCTTGTCAGAAGGAGGGATCGATACTTCGAAAGGACTTTTGAACATTCCCGAGGAACCGGGCTTCCGAGCTTTCGATGTCTTTTACTACCTCTTGACGTCGGCATCAACTCCAGCTGAACGAGAATTTTTGGGGCTGAAACATGCTTCCAATTATACTCTTCTGGCCAAGTCCGGAACCTATGACCCTCCTTCATATTTACCGACAGCGGACGATGCTGCAGCCGCAGATGACTTCAGAGCCTCGCTGAAAGAGATTGGCATCAAGGGCGCTGCCCATCGAAACCTGATATCCATATTGGCTGGTTTATTGAAACTTGGTGATACCCTGACGTTTCAGTTGGACGAGGAGGCTCTGGAGGACGTCTGCGAAGATGTGGGGGGATTGTTGGGTCTGGAACCAGAAGTTCTCATCCAACAATGCACAACCTCAGACCGAGAGACTTTGATCGGTGGATTGTACGAAGCTCTGGTCGACTGGGTTATTCTGAAGGCGAACGAAGCCATCGCCAGCGAGATGCAGAGGATTCGAGACGGTGAGGATTCCAGCGATGGCGGACCTGGTGCCAGGACTCCAAATACCGAAGAAGATAACGGGGACACTGTATGCATTACAGTACTGGAGATTCCCGATGCTACTCTCGGCAAGGCTGCTGCCATGCGTGGCGTTTTTGACGATACGCAGGGTATCAATTCTGAGATGAAAGAAGATGGCGTGGAAGTCGTTGCTGCCGGTTCTTCAGTTTTGCGTGAGATGCAAAATGCTGTCTCTGAAGTCGGCCCTGATCTTGGAATCATGACTGGACCTGCCGGACGAGACCGAGAACACGAGCTTGAAAGACGTGAAGTTGTCCTTGAAAAGGTTGGCCGAGAGGGAGAAGATGACGGCTTCTTAAAGAAGATTCTCTTCCCCGTTGAAGGTCAAGGCGTCAACCTGGGCCGAGAAGGACGTCTGGATCTCCCTGCTGTTCTGGGAAGCAGTCGTGTGTGGTACCATCTCGCACTTCACCCAACTGATGAATCCCCCTCCGGCTTGGCAGCACTTCCCTCGACAACTTCTGCTTGGTCTGCAGGAACTGTGTCGCGGCAACTACGATCATGGCGAGTTCCCGAATGGGCGAATCGTCGGAATAAGAACCTGGATTTCACAGCAGACTTTGACCTGGACGAATTCTGTCAAAGATATGCTCCCCTGGGCTGCAAAGATGGCCGAGATGGCATCGAAAGCTGGATCCTGGAGCGCGGCTGGAGTAATGGAGAAGTCGTTGTTGGAACTGAGCGCATTTGGATGCGTGAAAGCGCGTGGTGGGAGGCCGAGGGAATGCTCGACTTGAAGCCCACAGATCAACTGGATTTCTCCGGTCTAGGCGTGATGGGAGGCAGTGGAATGGACACTGGGTACTCGGCTGGCCAGAACCAAAGCGGCTTCTTTCCTCCTCCCATGGATGATTTAACCCCACACGGAAGTCGAGACCAGATCCTGCAAAACAGGCAAAGTTCAGCCACGATGTCTCGCAATGCACTCGGTCCCGCCCGCTCACTAGCCCCTTCAAGAAACCTCGCCTCGGGCGATTATGGCCTTGGTTACAAAGGTGATAACAGGAAGGACCACGTATATTACAATAATGAAACTGGTGAGCTAGTGGATGGCTTGGATCCTGAAAATGCAGAGCCCAAGACCATTGAAACCGCCACTACATCCACTAGCCGTCGTGCCTGGGTGGCTGTTGTCTGGATGCTCACCTTCTGGATACCCTCCTTCCTTCTACGCTTTGTTGGTCGCATGAAACGACCAGATGTCCGTATGGCGTGGAGAGAGAAGCTTGTCCTGGTCTTTGCAATTATTTTCGTTAACGCTCTTGTGATATTCTGGATTATAGAGTTTGGGAAACTGCTTTGTCCAAATTCCGACAAAGCATGGAACGAAAAAGAACTATCAGAACATCAAACCTCGAACGACTGGTGGGTAGGCATCCACGGGAAGGTATATGATATGTCAAAATTTTGGAAGACGGATCACAGTGATGTCACCGGTCTAACAACCACGACTTCTACTATGTCTTCTTTCGGTGGTTTGGTTCTGGACGACTATTTTATGCCTCCACTCTATCTTGCCTGCGAAGGCCTTGTTTCAGATTACAAGATCGCACTCACACCAAATACCACGCAAGCATACCCTAATGGTGTTCATACATCAGGCAACACAAGTTCCTATACAACCAGCAAGTTGTATGACAACAATTGGTATGGAGGCACTTTTCTGCCCAAGATAAAGGATTACTACCATGGTGATCTCGTGGTGAAGAAAAGCAAGCTTAAGAGTGAAGGTCAGAACGACAATCATTATTGGTTCATTCTCAAGGGGAAGATTTACGATCTGACCAATTACTTCCATACCTTGACTATCATGAACAACCTCGCTAGCTATTCATTTATTGACGCCACAGTTGTTGACATGATTCAAAGTAACGCTGGTGAGGATATTACAAGTAGCTGGAATACCAACTTCGCGACAGCGAATGTTTCCCAGCAGGCACTGCTTTCAAACACCATTAACTGTTTCGACAACGTCTTCCGCGCTGGTATTCCCGACTTCCGAGATTCGGTCAAGTGCAAAATCAACTCTTGGATCCTGCTAGCTTTCACAATCATGTTGTGTGCGGTTATTTTGGTCAAGTTCTTCGCTGCTCTTCAATTTGGGTCCAAACGTCGCCCCAGTCCTCAGGATAAATTCGTCATTTGCCAGGTCCCTGCCTATACCGAAGGCGAAGATTCGCTACGCAAAGCACTCGACTCGTTAACAGCCCTTGAATATGACAACAAGCGGAAGTTGATTTGTGTCATTTGTGATGGTATGATTGTAGGAGGTGGTAACGACAGACCAACACCAAAGATTGTCCTGGATATTCTTGGAGTAGACCCGAAGATTGATCCTCCAGCCTTGCCTTTTAAATCTGTTGGAGAGAGCAGTGAGCAGCTCAACTATGGAAAGGTGTACTCTGGTCTCTACGAATACGAAGGAAATGTCGTTCCGTATCTCGTCGTGGTCAAAGTCGGCAAGGAATCTGAACAATCGAAATCAAAGCCTGGTAATCGTGGAAAGCGAGACTCTCAAATTCTCCTCATGAGCTTCCTGAACCGAGTACATCATCGATCACCAATGTCGCCACTCGAGCTGGAAATGTTTCACCAGATCAACAATATTATTGGTGTCGACCCCGAGCTCTACGAGTATCTACTCATGATTGATGCCGACACTAGCGTCAAGCCAGACTCTCTAAATCGTCTCGTAGCTGCTTGTGCAAATAATGCTAAAATTGCCGGTATTTGTGGTGAGACTAGTCTTGAGAACGAGGAAAGGTCTTGGTGGACTATGATGCAAGTCTACGAATACTTCATCTCTCATCATTTGGCCAAGGCTTTTGAGTCTTTGTTCGGCAGCGTCACCTGTTTGCCTGGATGGTAAGTTACATCTATGATGCATAATACGATAAAGCTAATGAAGACAGTTTCACCATGTATCGTTTACGAACGGCTGACAAGGGCAAACCTCTGATCATCTCGGACATTATTGTGAAAGAGTACAGTGATTGCGTTGTCGATACCCTACATAAGAAGAACCTTTTGTCCCTTGGGGAAGATCGTTACCTTACTACCCTGATGACCAAACACTTTCCAACCATGTCATACAAGTTCATCCCGGATGCATTTGCAAGCACCGCTGCGCCCGAAACATGGAGCGTTCTTCTTTCCCAAAGACGAAGATGGATCAATTCCACTATTCACAACTTGGCAGAATTAGTCTGGCTTAAGGATCTATGTGGATTCTGTTGTTTTAGTATGCGATTCGTCGTCTTCATCGATCTCTTCGGAACCATTATCCTCCCAGCAACCTGTATTTATCTCGGCTATCTCATCTACCTGGTGGCGTCTCACAAAGGTCAATTCCCATTGATTTCCATTATCATGTTAGCAGGAACATATGGTCTTCAAGCTCTAATCTTCATACTCAAGCGCCAATGGCAACACATCGGATGGATGATCATCTACCTGATATGCTTTCCCATCTACTCCTTTATTCTACCTGTCTACTCGTTCTGGAATCAAGACAATTTCTCCTGGGGTAATACACGTATCGTCGTGGGCGAAAAGGACGGCAAGAAAGTTGTAGCTGTGGAAGACGAAGGATTCGACCCACGCAGCATCCCTCTGCAGCGCTGGGACGACTATGCATTAACCAACAACTTACCTGGACGCCGTGGCGTTGCTTTCGAGAAGAACTATGACGCATACGAAGACACCTACGAAATGGACGATATGAAATCCATGTACTCATCCGTCAAACCTGCTTCTACCATCCTCACCGGTTTCCCCGGCCGCGGAACACAATACATTCCACCGCAGTCTCCAGCCTTTGGAGGACCCCGCCAATCTGTATACACGACGCCATACGCGGACAACCCACGCCATCAATCAGTGATGTCCCTCGGCGGCGGCGGCCTCGACCGCTCCGGATCTCCATACCAAGATTACCCTCAGCAATCACGCCCCAACATGGCAATGATGCCTTCATCATCCGAGCGCCTCCTCGCCGGTTCCCCATCCCCCAACTTGCAAGCCTCACAATCTCAATCTCGACTCGGCTTCTCGGGTGGAGCACGTACACCTTTGTCGCACGATCGCCCTGCATCTCAGTTTGATTTCCAACGGGGTAACGCAGGACCAGATGATATGATGATTGTAGAAGCTATTCAAGCTTGTCTGAGGGAGGTGGATCTCGATACTGTTACGAAGAAACAGGTTCGTGCGTTGGTGGAGCAGAGGTTACAGACTGAACTTGTTGGGGAGAGGAGGACATTTTTGGATCGGATGATTGATACCGAGTTGGCCAATATGTGAACGTGTTTGAACCGAGGAATTGAAGCGGAAGAGGTGTATTAAATGTGATGTTGTGAATAATTTATATGAGAGATGGGGAGTTGGACTGGCGCTATTAGGGGGTTTTGACATTTTCTTGACTTGCATTTATGGGATAATGGCTAGGGGAAATGGGAGAGAGAGATATAGTTGCATAATATGTGCCATTGGTACGAGACAATCCTTTGTGCGATGGAATGAAATCATTACCTATCTATTTACATTCCTTCCCTTTTTCCATCTTTCACCTTGATTAACATTTCCTTCAGACATCCCTCATCCCAATCCCTATTCATAGTTGTATAACCAACCAACCTATCTATCTATCCATCAATCCATCACTGCTTCCCCAACATCTCCTGCACACGCCCTCTAATTGCCCCATCTCCATTAAATTTCTCCTTTCCATTATAATTAGCACTCTCCTCATCACTCCTATCCTCATTCATCCATCACCTAGCAAACATCACCCAGCAAACACCAATAACAAGCGAAGAGAAAAAATAAGGGGGAGGAGGTAGATAACTAACCCAACAATCCAATCCCATCTTTCCTAAACGGCCCCCGCGGTTCTACGTACTGCTCCATTAGCGTTGAACAGCGTGCCTATTGTTCTGTTTTGGTTGAGATGGATGGGGGGGTGGGGGGTTTGTGTTTATGTTTGTGGAGGTGAATGTGGTTTTGGTGTCTGGGTTTGGGTGTCTGGGTTTGGGTGTCTGGGTTCGGGTGTCTGGGTTTGGGTATCTGGGTTTAGCTGTTAGGATATAAATGAGGGGAAGGGAAGGGGAAGGGGAAGGGGAAAGGAAAAAAGGGGAAGGGGAAAGGCGCATAGAGACATAGGTGGATTAGTAGTAGATTGATTAAATGATTGGTGTGTACTGTATGTATGTGAGGTAGAGGGATGCGGAAAGAAGGAGGCGAAGTGAGGTAAAGCGGAGTGAATTGGAGCGACTTGGAGAGAAAATGAGAGAAAAGGAGAGCGGAGGAAGTAGTAGCAAGAAACCTATACTGTCCGCTTGATGCGAAGGAAGGCTCGTGAATCCCATCCCATCCCATACGTATCATTCATCGTCTTGATACGTAGCTGGATTCGCGTCGTTGTGGATTGTTTTTGCTATTGCTATTACATCGGCGTCCGTTTTATACAAACGAGCGGTACTTTCTTTTTGATTTCGATGTGGTTTCCAAATTTTCAATTTCTAATTTCAAATCTTAAGTATAAATAGATAGAGAATAAGTGAGATCAGAATTACAAATTGGAATATAGGGCTAGAAAGGGTAGAACAAGTATATATCCTTCTTCACATCCAGATCTCTTCACATTAAGCTAAGCCAAGCCACGCGATACGATACCCAAAATAAACTACATACTAGCGCTCGTACACCCAACCGACATATCAACATAGTTTTTACTTCGATCTTAGGACAGAGCCTAGGAATCTAGGAACCACCCCGGGAGCTTCCCTTCCTTGCATATAAGTTCCTAATCCCCTCACAGCTCCTCATCTCTCATATCGCCAGGAAACTCATTTTTTGTATACCTACTCGTACGAGTATATAAGAATAAACTCACTCACAGCAGACACCTATCCTATATACCTATCCTATCCTATATCCTATCCTACTGTGTTAGCCCACCACCCTTATAGTATCAACCTTTACTATTCCACGCCACACCACCTGGGATATAAAGCTACTCAGCTACCTATGTAGTGCAGCGTTTCCTATCCACCCCACCCCAGCCCACTGCGAAGCTTCTTTTGATTTGTGGAAGGGAAAGCTCGAGAAGACGGTAAAACACTATAGGAGAAGGAGATATACAAGGCAAGCTCCGGATCGCGAGATAGCTGCTACAGTGCTACGCTCTAGATAAAACCCGACTTTAATTTGGGTTTTTACGGGAGGGGAGTACTATGCTAAGTCGGTTGATATCTCATGTTACTATACCTCTTAAATCTAGTACCGTACTACCGATATGAAAAGAGATGCTTTATTGGGTTTTCTGTGTAAGGTATACATGCATGTAGATAAATAGAAGTTGGTGATGTTTTAGGAGAGCGTGACGAATAGTGTTGAAGTCTTGATAATGTATGGATGTATCTGACATATTACTATTTTTTATTATTGGCGAATACTCGAGTAGAATGAGCGAATAGGTAGAGGTACGGTATGGTACGGTGTGTTTATATGGAAAATATGGCTTGCTTTGTGTATATGCATTTGCATTTTAGAGGATGATTGCTTAGGGTGGGGACCCAAAGAATGCTCTAATACGAGGGGTATATTATCTATATGCTGTACTTGTATCCCAAGAACCTCGCCACCTTAATCCAAACCCCCAGAATGAAAACTCCGGGTATGATGCAAACACCACGCAATGCAAGCTAACCATGTAACACCCTATTATTTCTCACTCCGT
The DNA here is from genome assembly GCA_007821475.1 of Lachnellula arida. Lineage (NCBI taxonomy): Eukaryota > Fungi > Ascomycota > Leotiomycetes > Helotiales > Lachnaceae > Lachnellula > Lachnellula arida. The sequence goes on along the minus strand of QGMF01000313.1, from coordinate 11,821 downwards.
TGCCCTTCCCTTTCCGTTTCTGTCTCCGTACTCACATTCAGATCCTCCTCCGCCTCCGCCTCCGCCCCCACATCCTCAGCCCTCTTCTGATCTTGCGCAGCTTTATCCATCCTAACCCATCGCTCTTCCCTCCATCCCGGACCCCACTTCAGCTCAACCCAGAGCATAGGGCTAGTTGCAATACAGACCAGCGCAATGAATGTAAAACACCAGCCGCGCCCCATGGCATCGACCATGATGTTGATGATAGCCGTTCCGCCGGCACCTATCAGACACCTGACTAGATTGTTGGCCGCTGTGGCTGTAGATGGACTTTGCGGGTAGAGGTCAACGACCAATGTGCTCAGGATGCTGAACGATCCATTGATCGTAAAGCCGATGAGGAACTGCAGGATCAGAGGGGCTGCGAGATTGGCATTTTTCTCTAGTACCCAGCCATAGCACAGGTAGCAGGAAAAACCGAACCCGAGCATCGGCCAGATGAGTTCCAGCCGTGCTCGCTCGATAGGGAAATGTCTCAGATCGTCGCCGTGCTTTCGGTCAATGGTGAAGCCGATTTGTCTTGCTACTCTCTTGTAATTCCGGTCTAGCATTCGTCCATTGATGAAACTTGCAAGAGCGCAGCCGGCACCAAAGGGGATGTAACAAAGGCCGATTTGGAGGTCGTTGAAGCCGTATATTTCTTGAAAGAGTTGTGGGATGGATGATATCATGTCGTAGAAAGCTGTATAGATCAAGGCGTTGTAAAAGAGGACTACGGCCATGTCCTTTTCCATGATTATATGGACAGTCTTTAGCGGGTTGGGAAAACGCAGCTTTCGACGCTTCGCAAGTGCTGCTTGCTGGCTACAACGATCTTCAGCAGTCACTGATCTTGATAGTCCATCGACTGACTTTAATTCTTTCCGCAAGCGGAACCACTCAAGCACAGTCATGTTCCAGCCCTGAGGTGGTACGGAACCATTCCCGACAACATTGCGGCCGGTCTCGGGTACCGTCAGAGCGAATGGTACGAGGAAACATCCAGCAATGATGACGAGAAACCAGAATACAGACCTCCAGCCCAGAAACTGGGTGAGAATACCTCCAATAACTGGACCAATGGCGGGACCCATCATGGTTCCTGCTCCCAAGATTCCCATGTATTTCCCGCGCTCGGCACTGGAGGAAATATCGGCAACAACGCCATATCCCAAAGCAATTGCACCACTGCTTCCCGTACTTTGCAGGCACCGGAGGATGAAGAGAGCGGCGTAGCTATTTTGTAGAGCGAGGCCGATGTTGGCGGCTAGGTAGATGATAAATGTCAATATATATGTCGGTCTTCGGCCAGCCATATCTCCCAAATCGCCGAAAATTGTTGGAGCCAATCCTTGGAAGATCATGTAGGATGTGAGGGTTAAATTGATCAGGGTGGTTGAGACGCCTAGTTCTTCTTTGAGCGGATTCATGGCGGGAAAATAGATATTCGCGCTTGTGGGACTTACAAACGCCGCCCAAGTGACCATGATGACAATATATCGTTTCTTCCAAGTGCTAAAGGACGAGTAGGGAGGTCCAGTTGTGACAGCTGCCAACTGCTCGAGATCGGGATCGGGTCCACCATCTTCAGGGTTGTCTGCTTGTGGTGAGGGAGTATGTGAGGTTCCCGATGTTTCTGCGGGGTCTTCTAGGACGACGGCACCTTGCAAACTCGCTCCTCTCTCTTCAGCTTTCTCTGCATCTTTCAGAGAGGCATCTTGAGCCATAGCGGAAACCAGTTGGTATCTATAACCCACACCGACAGACTGACAGAAAGGCAACAAATAGAGACTAAAACGGAGAGAGAAAAGGATTCAACTGTGAAATGAAGCAAAACTTACCGGCCACCAATGCGAGATCTTCGCGATATATGTATGGCATGGTACCTTATTAAAGCGGGTGCAGACAAGGCGAAAGGCGCAGAAGAAAAGTGTACTATCCCCACTTTTGAGCCTTATTACCATTTATTGCCGTCATTCAACGGCGATAACGGATGAGAGCGCAGGATAGCCACAACTTCGGGACAAAGATGCCGATTATTATTCAGATGATTGCAAGCGCTACCAGACAGTGAGAAGCTAAGATAAAGATACGGTAAATATGGTACCTAGATGCATCACCGTGCATCATGGAATGGCTATTATATCACGTGCCATGGGAGGGAAGAAAGACATTAATGGACTGGGGGCAGAAGAGTGTGAGTAGAAGTTACTATTAAGATTGAAAGTATATACGGAGTAGTATAAAGTATATAGTATTTTATATAAGTAGACGTACAGTAGAAGAGACTGGCGAGAAGGCTCGGCTCTTTCCCATAAGGTACCTAACTTTACCGGGTCATCAGCCACACTACACATGAGCCACATTACCAAGTTTTGGCCAGAAAGCTCCCAGATGGCGATGGCCCAGATCTGGCCTACTTTTCATTCTTCCAAGTCTTTGAAGTTTGAAATAATAATGTTTATTACCCAACTCAGCAATCAATCGAGTACCTAGCTGAGGCTGATGCTATCATCCGGGCCCACGATCATACGCTCTAATATCCACCGAACCGTGACGCGATGACGGACCTTACGCCTATCTTCAACGAGCTTCTCAAGAGCCATAATGCTCCGCCAACTGCGGATCCTTCTTTGACTCTCCAGAATATTGATGAATTCCTAAAGGAAGCATATCGGATAGTAAGCATCTTCCATACCATCTACTTGGCGTCTACTGACCTGACAGAACGCGCATATAGCCTCCCTCAATTCCTACCTCCGACAAATACGACAATCCTACCTTTCTACAGCTGCTCCCCCCAGGCGCACAAACTCCAAAGACCGGCAATGGAAATACTTGACCGATCGTCAGCGCGAGGAAATTGACGCTCAGACAAAACAATTATTACGAGAGCTGAACTCTGGCATCCGGAACTTGGCAGATGCAGAACAGCTACGACAGAATACCGAGACGACTCTCATGCGCAAGAAATATGCACGATTAGGATTAGGAGCTTTGGGGAGTTGGGCGGCTGGCGGGGCTGCGCAGTCAAAGTCATATGAGCAAGAGCTGGAGGAGTCAAGGGCAAATGCTATTAGTGGGCATCGAGAGAGCGTGTTATGGTATCTACGGCAGAAGCTACAAGAATGTGGGAGCTTCCAGGCATCGATGATGGAGAAGAGGATATTGCGGGAAGTGGAAAAGAATAGGGGTGTGTTGGCAAATGCTAGGCCAGGTGCCATGCCAGAGTTTGGTGGTTTTGAAGATGTTCCAGTACCTCCTTCGAAATACAAAGGAAGTAGCTCGGCTCATTTAGAGACGCAAGCGCACCAGCCAGAGGAGGAGTTGAGTCCGGAGCAGATTCAGATGTTTGAGAAGCAGAATCAGGATATGCTGAAGCATTACGAGAGCACTTTGGATCAAGTCAGGTATGTTGATTCATGACCTATGGATCAGTTCTTGTTTTAATATATATACAGGACAGCGGAAAAGTCTTTGGTCGAAATATCCGAGCTGCAGACGCAACTGGTAAACAATCTTGCAGTACAATCCGCGCATATCGACCAACTGGTGTCGGATTCTTTTTTTACAGCGGAGAATGTAGGGGGTGGAAATAAGCAGCTGAAGAAAGCTGCGGAACGAAAATCGACGGCCAAGTACGTCTTCTACGCATCCTGCTCCCTCAGTCTCTTCTTGGTGGCATGGGATTTGGTGTTCTGAATTTGATGCTCGTTCTCGTATACCCATACCATACCATACTCGTGCCCAATGAAATGGCACCCAATGAAATGGCAACGTATGATTGCTGGATAATATAATTGCTATTTTCATGTGAAGCCTTCAAGCCGGTATATCCTGCCCCCTGCTGCAGGAACGGTGCCTCCACACTTCCCCGTCATTCCCCGGGTACCTCCGTATGTTCATGCACATGCTCGCTCGCTCGACTTCTATACCTTTACCTTATTAGATGACGTGTGACCTGCCATTGTCACAGTATCTCATGATACAACTGGTAGCCGTCCCGAAACTCTAGACAATAATAACCTCGGCGCACGATCACAGGTCCAGCACGGCTGTAAGCATTAAAGAGCCATTCGCCCATGGCATGGCGTTGTGTTCCGTTGCGTTGCGGGTGCTCAGTCCAATCCCAGAATTCCGGCCAAGCTCAGACGGAATCAGTCAACCCCGCAAAGTAGTACGAAGAAGTACCCCGTACCGTACCGTACCTACCCTACTGTACCACCCTACCTGATACGATCGATACAGTAGTACGAGTATAAGGGAATCATGTCACCACAACAAGCTTCCAACAGAAACCCCCCACATTCCTCTTCACAACCTCTAAACTCAACACCAGCATCCTCTCCCCCAAACCTCCGATTGCAAAGCATCGCCGGCCACATGTCTTCCTTTGCATCAACCAGTTTCCCCGCTGAGGCCGTGCCTCAAGCTCCAGAAGATCCACTGTTCGGGTTAATGGCAGCTTACAGAGCTGATACCTCGGACAAAAAAGTCGATCTGGGCATTGGCGCATACCGAGATGACTCTGCGAAGCCATGGGTTCTTCCAGTTGTGAAAAAGGTATGTACCAAAACAAAATCCTATCACCATGTTCTCTAGCTAAAGATACTATTCCAGGCCGACAACATTATCCATTCAGACCCCGCTCTCAACCACGAATACCTCCCCATTGCCGGTCTCCAATCCTTCACCTCTGGCGCAGCAAAGTTGATCCTGGGCGCCGATTCCCCAGCCCTCACCGAAAAGCGCGCCTGCAGTATACAAACCATCTCTGGCACAGGCGCCGTCCATCTTGGCGGCCTGTTTATCTCGAAATTCTACCCAGGCACACCCACCGTCTACTTTAGCAATCCAACATGGGCCAACCACAACCAGATCTTCTCCAATATCCACATTCCCATCGCCACATACCCCTACTTTTCGAAATCAACAAAGGGCTTGGATTTTGATGGCATGAAGAATGCTATTGCTGACGCTCCCGATCATAGCGTTATCCTCCTACATGCCTGCGCACATAACCCCACAGGCGTAGATCCTACACAAGACCAGTGGAAGGAACTCGCCGTGTTGCTGAAACAAAAAGAACACTTCCCCTTCTTCGACTGCGCATACCAAGGCTTTGCATCCGGGGATCTAGCCAAGGACGCCTGGGCAGTTAGATATTTCGTGGAGCAAGGGTTTGAGATGTGTATCGCGCAGTCCTTTGCCAAGAACTTTGGCTTGTACGGGGAGCGTGCGGGCTGCTTCCATTTCGTTACCGGTCCTGGCGCAGACTCACAAAAGACCATTGGACGCATTGCTTCTCAACTTACTGTGCTTCAACGCTCCGAGATCTCGAATCCACCGGCGTACGGCGCGCGGATTGCGGGGCTGGTGATGAATGACGAGGCGTTGTTTGGGGAGTGGGAGGATAACCTGAGGACCATGTCCGGGAGAATCATTACTATGAGGAAGGCGCTGCGGAGTAAGCTCGAGGAGTTGGGTACACCGGGTACCTGGAACCACATCACGGATCAGATTGGCATGTTCTCATTCACTGGTCTGAGCGAGGCGCAGGTTCTGAAGTTGAGAGATGTGGCTCACGTCTATATGACCAAGAACGGACGCATCAGTATGGCGGGACTGAATACAGGCAACGTGGATTACTTTGCCAAGGCCGTGGATAAGGTTGTCAGGGAAAGTTCATGATTATTGGATATGTGGCGTTTACCCCGTAGATTTGGATTAGCTTCGAAAGCTTATTATTAGACAAGACCAAGATATTCCCTCTTACCATTCCTACACTTCTCAGTACGAACTGTATGTACTGTACTGTACGATACGATACTGTTATCCACTCTTTTCCATGTACACTTTTCGCGGCAGAGCGGCATGCTTACGTGCATTTCCATAGTAGCGTCGAAGATCATACCATACCTAGCGTTGAAGATCCCTTTCTTTCCCTTTCCCCCTTTTCCCTCGCCCGCTTCAGCGCAGTGTAGGGTATTGCATGTAGTGTAGTGCTTCCCCTCTTCTACTTTAAGCGAGATGCATGCAGTGTTTTACTCCAGCACCAGCTCCCTTCGTCCTTCTCCGTTCTTTTACACTAAAGTACCTGTATGGAGTAGTTAATCTTCTTAGGGAGTAATGTGGTGGGGTGGGATGGGTAGGGGTGTAGAGATGGAGGGCACGTGAAATGCTAAATGGATGATTGGATGATTGGATGGGAAGGCTTGGAGTACCACCAGTGTATGGGAGGTTGGGTTAGTTATAGATAGGTAGATTAAGAGAGCGGTAGGATGGAATGAAATGAAATATATTGTGACAGCTGTTAATATACGGAGTACGGAGGGAGCAGATTGAGTATACCGCCCTATTCAGCGTGTATGAAGGCCCTTTTCGCAGGATCGCACACTTGAGAGAAATGAGAGGATTATTAGAGTATGCATCTCAACTACAGTAATAGTACGGTACGGTATATATATATATAACCGCTCGTGCAAACACTAATAAAAGCATAGGTACCTAGAAACAAAGAGATCTCGCGCTGGCCTGGGTAGAATGTTATGTTCTCGAGCTTGAGCTTCTGAATACGGTAATCTAAATACCCTGCGAAATGCGAAATGTGAAATGTGAAATGCGAAATGCGAAATGTGAAATGCTAACTGTTTTATTATTATTATTATTAGAGAGTAAAGAATAATACGAGTAAGCGCATTTCAGAGCTGTACTGTAGTTGGATTACTTACGAGCACTACAGACTTTGATTTCTAGCTCTAGATACAGCTGAATAGGAATACGGAGTACGTCGAAATCGGTATCCAGTCCCAGTCCCTGTCATAGCGCATAAGTGCGAATGGGACGGGGAGCGCGGTGGCTATCTTAACTAGAAACTAATCCGCAGCCACAGGCCTAGGACGCTCAAGTTACTGAAGAAAAGCATAGTCGGCTGGCTGCGGGTTGCGGGCTGCGGGTTGCGCGTACAGGAAGACGCCGTACTGTACATACGTGTGTGTTGGCCTGGTGGCGGTGGTGGTGGAGTTAAGGATTCTGCTTTCGCTGATGCTTTACTCGCTGAGTGGCCAGGCAATGGAGGAGGGTAGAGTTTGGGCCTGTGTGACGTTGTATTTGTGTTAATTAACGTTGGGACGCTGAAGTCGAGTACTGTACGAGTAGGAATGCGATGTATGGGGTTTGATTGCGGGCCGGGCTTGTACTTGTAGGGTGGGGATGGGTGTTGGTTAGAGGTATGTTTGGAGTAGTGGGTTTTTGGTGAGACTGAGTGGTTTCTGGAACTAAACTGTTATTCCGGGAGGTTTGATCTCGAATGCGTCGTGGGCGACATCCCATCCATGTGGTTTGGAATTGGAATTGCCGGCGTGAAGTCTGGTGCACTAGGGGTGAGCAGAATCATACTGTTTGGAAAGAAGTTGTTGTAATGCATAGGTATGCTCAAGGGCGCTTTGATCTGGGTACGTACTACCGTATAAATTGGGATAGTAGCCCTGGGCTACTAACTTTCTTAGCGTACCTCTGATTGGCTAGGGAGGGGGCGTATAGCCAAAGCGGGGCTAATAAATGTTTTTGTAGGGCATAAATGAGAGTGAGAGCGAGAGTGAAAGTAAGCTTGATGCTACTATAGGGCAATTGAGGAAGGGGTCTCTAATTTTGAGGGGTAATTATAGCTAGAATTGTCTAATAAATGCGCGTTTTTACTTGAAAACACTATGTTTTTATCGCGCTGGTGAGGCCCCTGCAGCGCTAGCGAGGTCCCACAAATAATATAAGCCCAGGGCTTATAAACACTAGCGTTGAGCCTCTGATTGGTTAAGGAGGGGGCGTATATCAAGGGGGGCTTGCTTTTCAGGGGGGGACACTATCCCAATTTGTACGGTATGGTCTTTGATGATGTAGAGTTGGATGATTTTGGGCGGGTGTTGATAGATGGCTACGGTATAGTAGGTATGTAAAACTCGGTCAAGTGGTTGGAAAATTTACGGGTTTAGGTGTCCTTGAATATATACAAATTGACGGATGATTTTGTGGGATATCAGTAAGTAATATATATGTGTTCCATCTGTATAGAAGGGACCGACTTTTTATGATACAGTATGATTTGTAATTTACCGTTCCTGGATTGCAGCTGCAGTACCCTGGCACTAGTACCTTTGCCTCCCCATTCTCGTTGTTGTAGTTCCAATAGCAAGGATTAGTCCCCATCAGTGGGTAAAGCGGGCATTCTTTAAGTAGGTCCTGACACTATCTCTATCCACATTATCATCAAACATTCCACTTTCTATGATGAAGGATGGGGGTCGAAGTTAAGAGACGGATTTAAGCATAACTGCATGGGAAGGCGGAGTTTATGTCTTTTTTAGCCCTTGATCTAATAATAAACACCTTATAGAAATAGAATGGTAACGCGAAGGATGCTGAGAAGTTTTGGCTTTTATTAACATAAAGTGTTTATTCAGCAAGCTGAACTTTAGCTGTAGAACTTAGACTTTTAACTAGTCGCCGACTTGGCTTACGGATACGCTTCCTCATTAGCTAAATCCCTAGATCATATGAAAAATAAGTAAACCCCGGGTTTTAGTAATGAATGTTAAGAGTTACGGAGTATAGATGTCACTAACAAGACGTCACCAATAAGATATCACCTCACTGACAAGATATCACCTTACCAATAGGACCTCACTAACAGTAACCTCGCCGACAGTAACATCACCGACAGTAACATCACCGACACGACTGCATATTCTAATACACGACACCAAGGGCGCCTCGCGGTATAAACAAAAAGCGACATGAACTCCTAATGTTTTAGGCGGAATAAGGCCTGTTTTTAACAGTTGGCTGTGGTGGATGAGAAGGAGAAGCTAGCCAAATATTCTATCCAGCACGAGGGCTTCTGGTATAGAACACTAATCACAAACATCAAGTAAATCTCACATATGAAACAAAACACGCAATAGTAAAAGCTCAACGGTATATTTGGCTAGCCCTAGTTTGAGAACTTACAAACCACTAATATCGATTATATCTTTGGTTCATGGGTGGTCGCAGTGGTCGGCCAGCCAGGCCCATTCCGGAAAACCTGTTCATCGCTGGCTGTTGGCCCATGGGTGGTCGCAGTCCCATTCTCCTGTTCGTCTCTGGCTGCATGCCCGGGAACATTCCACGATTCCTGTTCGTCACCGGCTGTTGGTACCTGGAGGAGTCCGCGACTGGGTAATGAGTTCTCGGATCAATTGGCCCATCCCAACTCACCTGGGCTAAGCCACCACCTACGAAGAAATAGCCCTTCCCCTCAGCAACCAACTCATCAGTCACAAAATGAGATCCTGCTGTGCATCGATATCCATTGACATCTCTAACCCACAGGAATCCCGCCTGGCACTTTTTCCAGTTGTGCGACAACCGGCTTTGTGCCCACTGTTCTTGCTCTTGCTGTTCTTGTGCTGGGAGCTGCTGGTATTGTGTTTGGCGGGTCGCCATTCGTGAATCGTTCCCGGGATCAGATCGCTCGCTAGATTCACCATGGGCATATCCACGAATGAATCTATCTGTTGGGGGCAAGTTTCTCGTGCGGTCGAGTAATGGAAGACGGTTCGAGGTCATGCGGTCGAGCAAGGGAAGACGCTGCGAGTTCGTGAGGGACGCATGGTGTTGATTGGATTTGGGATTTGGCGTATCTGTAGAGAACTGTTTGATCTTTACTGGGGAGGAAATCTGGGTCTTAAATATACAGCTGTGGGAGGCGTTATTCAACTTCATAGCGGTTGTGATTGGAAATCAAGAGCTGTCCATTCCCAATGACTCTTGTGACTGAAGGACTCCGGTTGGACTGTTGTGAATGCGTTACATGTAACCACTGATTCCCTTGCACCACCCGGAGGGGAAGGGGAAAGTCTCTGGAAAGTCTAATGTCTCGTAAGTAGCTTTCATTTGGAGAAATTCAATAGAGGCACGTAGCTGCTGAGATGAAATGTTCTAGGACTGGAATTTCGACACCTAGGCTCACATGAGCTGCGCCGCCTTTGCTCAAGGCCAGCTCAGCTTCGGCTCAGGCATTTCTCAGGGTTGCTCGGGTTTGCTTAGAGCTGCTCACCTATCTTGTTAGAAATTGTTAACTTTTAATAAGGGAACCCGTTTTTGATCCTGTTCCGCGTAGCCGGGGATCTAAAACCTGTCGCTACTAGAACTCTCCCTATTTGCTTATCTTTATACTAGATGTAAAAATATCCACATATAGGGAAGTTATATTTGCTCAAGGCTTTTTATACTATATATAGTATCCTTTCTCTCAATTTCCTTCTTTCTTCTTTTTAGGAGGAAAAGACGTGCGAGGCTTAGCGCTAAACCGAGTAAGAGGAAAGTAGTGAAGGGTAAGAGTTCTCTAATAAGGGCGCGGATTGTGCATACTATTTTCTTATAATGTGCTATTATATCTATGTATATTGGTAAGCTTTTATGCCGATTATATGTAATTGAAAGATCGCACTCGACTTTCGAGAACAGTTATCACCTTTGAACTCAGCACAACGTTTATAACATCTCAAATATTCGAGTACAGCTCAATCTACCCTGGGCTTCCTTCCCACCACCAAACCTGCTGACAAGGGGATACTCCTTCCTCCATTATAAACCTCATCCAATAACCGCCCCATTTCCAGCTTCACCTTTTCCAAATCCCCCTTGAATGATGCCTGTCGACCTACAGCCATCGGATTTTTGCTCTCCCAAAAGAACCGCATAAACCCCTCTTTTCCAACATCAAACCCAATATGCTGTGATCTGGCTTTTACATCTCGGAAACCTGCTCTCTTTAGTCCATCCTCCAGTTGAGCAAGTCCGACCCAATGCCCTGGAAACACCAACGGTGGGTTGACATACGTTGGGTCTACTGCTGCTGCGGCTTCCGCCCACAGCGCATGCGGCCCGCAGTTCTGGTCGAAATCCCAAACCCCAATCGCCACGATGCCATCAGGGATCAACAAACGTGCCCATTCCGCCAGCGTGCCATTTGCCGCGGGATCAGGAAGAAATTGGATTGCCATTGTGCTGAATACATGCGAGAACGAGCCCTCGGCCGCAGCACCAACAACAGGAGCACGCATATCTGCGACCTGTATAGTGATGTTGGCCGTAGCGTTGGCCATTAGCTGGTCGAGCATGCCGGGCGAGATATCAGTGGCGAGGATCGGCAGTCCGGGGTACCGCTCAGCGAGTTGGTACGTGAGAGAGCCAGTACCAGCGCCGAGGTCTATGGCACGGGCGCCGGGGGCTGATAGAGAGGGTTCCAGCGTCTCGGCGAGGGAGATCAGGTGAATGGCCCCTAGCTGAGAGCTACGGCCTACAGCATCGTTGTATTGTGCTGCCGCTGTATCCCAAGTATGGGGGTCGGGAAACTTGAGTCTTTCCGTTGGGCGCGTCTCGCTGGCCATGATGGAATGAGAGGGGCTGGATAAGTTATATGTACTGTTGGTGAATGCAAAAGAAGAGTCAAACATAAACATGTAATAAGGTGCTAATCCATTTGCACGAGATATACCTAGGTATATACTGCATTTAAGCGGTCTTCGCTTAACTCCTTGCTACGAGTTGGTTAGTTGGTTGGTTGGTTGGTTACATCAATTAAGTAGTTCCAGGCCTGCTACGAGTAAGCCCTCAACCTTCAACTATTTTCACGAAACCACCTTTTAGTTCATAACTTACTATAACTATATTATGAAATCTTTAGAATAACTATATTAGATTGCTATAGCCTCTATATATCTTTTATATCGTAATATATAGCGTGCCTATACTAGGCACG
>QGMF01000312.1:0-39837 GCA_007821475.1 Lachnellula arida | reverse complement strand
CACACCCACACCCCCCTCACCAAACCCCCCCAAATGCCCCATCTGCCCATACATGCCCACCGGCGACCAGAAATGGAAAGCCTCGAACCTGCGCCGGCACAAACGCACACAGCACCCCTCGCTGGACGACAAAGGAGCTAAGAAAGTCTGGAGGTGCGCGTGGCCGGGCTGCGAGAGCGTGTTTACGCGGAGTGATAATCTGCGGAGCCATGCGAGGGATAAGGGGCACGGGGTTGAGAAGCGGGATGAACAGGAACAGGATCATGAACAGGAACGGGAACAGGGGGGAATGGTAGAGGTGAAGGCGAGGGAGAGGGAGAAAGAGAGTGAGGAGAGGCCTGCGAAGAGGAGGAAAGGGAAAGGGCAGGGAGTGTAAGTGTTTTTGCGTGAAATGACCGTACGAGAGTACTCCTTTATAATATACGCGAGCGCGAGACAGGACGTAAGGTTTGTTGTACTAATACTGCATTTTCATTTGCATGTACCGGAGTTGGAGTTGGAGTTGGAGTTGAGAACAGGAATATACCCATATCATCTAATCAATCAATCAATCCCTACAAATTCCAAATTCCAAATTAAACCAAAGCCTGAAATCTTAATTTAATTTTGCGATATGAAAATCTAGAACCATCGCACTCACTAAACCTTCCTACGTCCACCTTCCTCCTTCCTTCCAAGGACCAAGGACTCAAGTCCTGAACTGCACCCTTTCCGTGCAACATTCTATAGCCACTAGCCTCAAATCGCCACTGAGATGTAAGATACTGCTGACAGGCAGAGCGATACCAAGCCGTTACAGACGCAGAGCGGCACAATAGGGCGGCTCGGTCCTGGCCCTGGTAAGCATATGCATTGGAAAAGCTGATTAGCTTACTCCGTGCTAGTTCAGGTTTAGTCAGTCACAGCGCGCGCAGTTCTTCCTCGATATCAAGCCAATAAAACAAATGAACGAGAAAGTTTAAAGAAACTGCGAAACGGGAACCGAGATACAGTACCTATTGTTTATGATAAACCCTCTTACACCGTATGTTTTCAAGTTCCGAGCTCGAGGTTAGGTTGAGGTTGAGGTTGAGGTTAAGACTCAGATTAATACCTACCTACCTAGTATACACCCACACCCACAGCCTTACTGCCTCGAATCCGTGGCGATACAGTTACTGTATGCAAGCAAGGCTCTCTATCCTGGGCGTACAGTACGAAGATATTCGAGCGTGTTCTCGAACGCATCAGGTAAGTGAGAAGTGGGACTCGAGTCTGCTACTGTATTAACATCTAAGCCTCATTTCTACCAAGAAATTGTGCTTGCTCGAGAGGTGTGACTGGACTTTCCACCGAACCGCGGCGATGAGCACACACAGTGCGACGACTTAAAACCTTCCCTATGCGGCTGCTAGATGTATGACAGGAGCTCACCGACTTTGCGGGGGACGGACAATGGGGAAGTTGTTACGGATGATTGCTCGGGTTCGTTGCGAGTGTTTTATTGGTCGGTTGTTCTGGTTGCTGGGGAAATGGTCCATACAACTTCCGAATGCAGAGGATGGTTATTCGGGCATATGATGAGGAAGGAATGGAGAGCACAAGATTCCTGGGTGGATTAAGGGAAGGCCGTGAATATGTTGTGCTGGACTTCAGATTCGAAGTTTGGTCTCGGTAGTACTACCTAGACACAACACATCGGCCCAGTACCACGATATAATCGTACGATTGCCTTGTAGATATTTCGCAATGTTTGATGTGTGAGGCACAAGGGTGTAAACGTCGACGCAAAACCGAAACAGAGCTTCGGAAATCCATGCAACGGTGAGGACTTTGTCAGATATCAGAAAGGCTAGTAGTTGAGGTGGTACAGCGGGGTCGGGCCGAGGTCATGTTGTTTGCCAGGCGGTTTGGACATGAAACGTGGGGTAACCAAAGGAACACGAACCGCAGGCAGATAGCCGTTATCGTCCATGGAAATTTGCGATGGTGGTTTTCTGGGGTAAACAATGTAGCACGAGTAGCTATGTGGGTGGCTGAAAGCCGTTGGCGCCACCGTTCGATGAGGGGTCTAGAACCATGAGAAGGTTATGTCTGATGCCGCCGGCTAATGCTACACTGCTGCAGGTACAGATGCGTCGGGAAATTTCTTTTCAGCCTTCTTCTTCAGATCGGCGACTTGTGGCCCGCTCACACCATGACGGGTCCTGGAATTGGGCCGCGGGCGAATTGTAGGACTCAGATTCAGGACTCGTGTGACTGGGATAGCCACGTGGGGGTCGAGTCTACCAAGAGTCGCGTGTAGATTTCGGCGAGGCAATTACTGCAATTATAACGGCACTGTGCAGAAACATTAACACTCGCCCTATCATCTGCAGGTCCTGGAGCGCCTCCAGCTGGGCAAACCTTTAACGTAGAACTGTTAGCTGAAGGTTTGTTCAACCCTTGTAAGCGAGTCCTTGTTGACGAAAATGACATGGTAATGATCTTGATGTGCGTAATAGAAGGGGTTCGTACCTGCAGTGATCTGGCCCTGGACTTCATGGTTAAGACTGGACTATAAGTATTTGAGACATTGGCCACCGAAGGCCTAGGATGAGGAAATATCACCATTTTCGAACCACATTCGGTTGCCTCAATAACGCAGCTTCCCCATTCCACTTTGAAAGGTTCAGCTTGAGCGAATCCTTTCCATACCTTGACTCAGAATTGTCCGTATACTCTCATCACACCATGACAGGGAACATAACCCCGCCGAAAGAAGTCAATTGGTGCGTAAGCTCTTGCACTCGTAGTGCTTGCGCAACCCATGTCCACTTGCATAGCGCGGCATCAAGACTGACTGAAGCCAAGCCTTCCTCAGAAACACTCCGCATCGAACCATGCAGCATGCAGCGCCACAGAAACCCCACAACTCACGGGAGAAGATATCAAATGCGCCCCCCTTCCCTCGTCGAACTTGCAGACATATCTGCAAGAGGAGCAAGATTTCGAAAGGGTTCCACTTGGCCTACCTAGCCAAAGATTGGCTGGCACAGAAGTGCTGAAGAACTGGGAGGAGAACTGGGAGAAGGCTGAGAAGTCTGAAGAGCGGGGGAATAGAATCTCTTCACCCTTGAGCTTGAGTGAGGGGTGGCGTTTGATGGATCGATACTATACAGGAACAATAATGTGAATCTTGGAGTCAAGGACTTTCGACGATATCAGTGTAATTCAGATGATGTACGATTAAACTAGTATTATTGAACACAACCACAAAACTATTACTGTTAGTCTGATCAATGATGAATGTTCCGGGTGCAAATTTGATATACATACCCTTGACACTTTGGAATTTTCCCAACCCATACATTGGAAATGGTACGCGAAGGTTTGAAGAGAGTACGGCAGCTTCACTTTGTCCCTCATTACAATGTAGCCCAGGTCTCGAAATGCCGTAGCTTGGAGTCGGATTTCCACACGACTGTACCCTTGAGCGGAGCATGCGGATATGAACGATGCATTGCTGCCAGGTCCTCTTTCAAGAGCTGTACTTTATTTTCGCAATAGGCTGCTTCCGGGGGGTCGGGCGCCCAGGGCCCGAGGCCGTCGAGAACCAACGCAATTTCACAAACGCTAGGGAAATGCTTGAGGATGATCTGAAGACATCGATCATCATACATCCCATCATCCAATGCAAATGATCTGATGTTTCTTGTCCCAATTCCCTCACCACTACAAAATGCCAGAAGCGATGCTCCATCACGCGTCTCATCATCGGGGAGGTATATGGTATCGAGGAGCGGTTGAAACCAATAACCATAAGACGAAAGGTATTGTCTGTGGTTGGCTTCAGGGCCGATTGCCAAGCAATGCGTTACGAGCTTTGATGCCACATTGCGAGACTCATGGCACACAGAAAATAACATTGGAGGTACGCAAGCCCATCGTTCCCGTCTCTTCGCGTCAAGAGTTTTTGAAATTGGAGAGACTGGATATTTTAGGGGCAATCCTCCGACTTGTACAAATTGAGGGCCTGGTAAAGCCATGATCCATATCTTATGTCGGAGCTCTGTTGGTAGGCGGGGAAAGAGATGAAATCCAGCAGCGCGTTGTTTCTGCTCCCCTGCCATGATGGCTAGATGTCGATTGAGGTTGACCGTTATCACTCCCTGGAGATAGGCCTTTGGGACTGTAGATGCTGCGAATGCTGAAAGATCCAGGTGTGGTTCGTGTGAAGCTTCACGATGGGGAACGTGTCGCGTGGTTCTGGTGCTTCATGGTGGGTGGTTCACCAGGTTTTAGTGGTTCACCAGGTTGGACATGGCTGCTTACGTCAGCACCGTATATTCAAACACCAGAAACTCTTTACTATTGCTTCTCTTTGCTAAACACAATCTAATGGATGTTTATATCCTCGTATTCTAGCGTAAAGCTATAACACAACCATCCTCTATAGCCTATCTACTCTAGCAGGCGGGGTGCCATTTCCGGCACGTGCCTTAGCACGTGAATAGGCCTAACTTTCCTCAATGTTGGGCCACCAGGGCTTTTGTATTGCTTAGTCAGCTGGCACCATAAAACCCCCTGTATCTTAGCATACTTGACACATCACATTCTATAATACAGACATTACAGCACCTATATATTCCAACACTCAAGGAAGCCTCGATCCTTAATCCATAGATCGTGCGATTTATACTATTTCGAAAAAAGGGAATCTCAGAGTAAGTTATACAAAGCCCTTTTTATAACTTTATTAGATTTAGCTACTTATATAAGCCTGCTATAACTATAAAACTCTATACTAGGCCTAAGCTTAGCTCTATATATAATTATATAATTATCTGTCTGCTACTATATATACTAGCGCTGCTTCCATTATCTCGTCTTTGTGACTCTCATATTCTAACAAACTTGCTACTCTATTTATAGTTTCGCGAAACTATCTTTACTAATCACTGTAGACTGTTATTCTTAAATCTCTATATACAGAGCTATTTCAGATAAATAGGTGGTATATCTTAGCTGGTGGCAGCTCTAACTAGGCTAGCGGAAACTACCAAATAGTACATATCTGACTCTAAGTGCTAGAAAACAAAGCCTACTCCGATGCAGCTATTCCAAATTGTTCACATTTTGCTAGTATTGAATTCAAGTTGATGAACTTGATTTAGGGGTCCCCACCTCCTTAAAAAGCAAGAGCTCTGGTCTTTCACAAAAATGTGTTTTGTACGGGACTTGATTTGTGATTTCTCATCTAGCTGCAGAAAAAGTTGAAAACGTCACTTAGACGAAATATGACCAGAACCTTCCCCTCATGGCTTGCTCGCAATTCTCATACCTCTCCTAGGTGAAGAGGAACCCCATGACCCATGTCTTATACACCTGGAACGTTCGAGGGAATCGATGCTAGCGTTTCCTTCCGTGCAAGATACATAGAGTTGATGTTTTCCCTGAAAGCCTCCTTGTGTCGATTCGCCCGTGGATTTCAGGCTGTATTGGCGTCAGTCATGAAACACCACCTTCACATTCTTCAGATAAGCCAGCGCTGGGTCTCCTTCAATTCCTCGTCTGAACTCCTCGAAATTGTCTTTGGGGTTTTGATTTCGTAGCTTTTGATTCTTTACCAAGAAGCTATCAGAGTGAACATTTCTAGTCCTCAGAAAAGCTTCCCCTGACCTTGCGAGCTGTTGGAATGGAGCGACATCGGCAATTATCGTTTTCAAATTTGTTAGGGTAGATAAAGACATATGTTTGAAGAGTATCTTCAAACCCAATGCCAGGGGCCCTTCCAAATGACCGATTCCAAATGCAATGTTTGCGATAAGTTTGCAGGCTGCTGGGCCGTAGCAAAACTCCTTATCGATTACCGCCATGATTAATTGTGCACGGTAGTAGATGATGTCGTTTTGGGAGTCAAACAGAATGACAGATGAGTCGGGTAGACCAGTTAGACCCCAGTCGCTCGCTGTCGCCTTGACGTACTTCCACAGGATAGCCTGTTGGGACTCCTTGCAGACTCGTTCGATGTTGAACAGCTGGGTATGGGTATCCTTGCGAATCGTGGCGCCGTCTCTGTTGGGATCTCGGTACAAGGCGTCTTTGTCAGGATCTTGGTTCAAATCGCGCATTCCGTAAGGATCTCGGTACGAGGTAGCGTAATTGACGCCCGCATATATCTGGATAACTCGAGGGCCCGGAGGCAACGTAAGAGACCTGCAGATTCCCAATGTCAACATTCATTTCCTCAATAAAGGGTTTCGGAGTCACAATTCGTAAACACGACTGCAAGAGGACAAGGATAGCACTCAAGGAAGTACATACCATATCTGACGACGTATCTCAATGGGGAGTTTGGGAAAGAAGTGAATTCCTGAAAAGCACTTCCCGGATCCTCAGATACAGAGAGCGCCTGCCGACTCTCGACATGTTCCTTGGTTGAAGGGGTTGTCGGGCTTTGCTTATGAGCCGGCGGTGGATCGAGGGTTCCTGTTTCCTGAGGGCTGGTAGCCTGGGCTTCGTCGTCTTGCGATGCCATTCTCTGCTCGAGGCTGGTGCCGTGATGATCATTGTTTTGAGGGTCTGCCATGATGGTTTCTTTACCAAGAGCGTGGTGTGCGGGAGGAGGGGTTATCGAGATGCCAAAAGCGTAAAGTTCAACTTGTCTTGCGAGAAATGAATGGTCGTAGGATAGATAGCGTAGGCTGAAAACGCAGGAATAAAGTGAATAGGTCCTTGCCGTTTCAATGCAAATTTTCATGTTCAATTCAAAGCCCGCTTCTAGAAAAAGGTCAAACGCGAATACGTACATGTGAATCGCTCCCTGCCTTGAAAAAAACATGCATTCTCCAATATCACCTAACATGCTAGTATCGTTTGCTAATAATAGATACCTGGACACCACTTGTATAGGTCCACTAGACTGTACTCGATATGGGATATACTTAAAAAGAGCTATCACGTTCACAAAACACTCTATAACAAGTCTTTGCAACAAATCCCCCTCCTTTTATACAAACTCCGCCTACTAGCAATTGCAGTAGCTGAGTAGTCTTACCACACATACTCCGTACTCTCGCCCAAAGAACAATGCTCGCCCGAATATCAAGCATTCATATCTTATTTCTCCAACCCGCTAATGTCTACCAATATCATATTATATCATACCACCTATAAAGCTTCGACTTCCCATCCCCCAATCCACCACTCTCCATCGCTTTCCCTCTCCCTTTCCCTCTCCATCTCCCTCCCCATCACCCTCTGCAGTCTTAGACACATCTCCCACCTCATCTCTCACCCAATCCTCCACCTCCCCTCAACGAACCAGCCCCCCTAGTCCCTCTAACTACTCTACTTGCACTATCGCATCTCATAATCTCATTACTCTAGCAAGCTATTCCGCTATGTCACGAAAGATTCCTTCTTCTGTGCGCAATCATCTATACACTTAAATCAAAAACAAAATCTTATTAACTCGTCTTACTCCGTAGTCCATACAGGTTCCATATTACAATACAAAACTTTAATTCGGAATTCTTATCCACCAGATCTAACCTTTTAGTTTTATTAAAAGATCTGATTGATAAACTTTAGATGAGAAGTTAAGGAACGTATGATTATTTTGTATTTATATTTATAAAACTAGATATATTTAAACAAATGTAGATGGATATGCTGCCATAATATCCCTATCAATAACGCTCTGATTATAGTCCGCGCTGAGGTGAGTGTTAAGCGAGAATAGAAAAGGGGCTCAATGTTTCTTCCTGCATTAAGCCAACGGATCATCACAAAACCAAAATTCGTATTCACACAAGCAAGCCAAGCAAGAATTCTCACGGGCTGAAGTTGATTTCTATTGAAATCCTAAGCTACTTGCTAGTACAACACGTCTAGCTGCTGCCCAAACATCCTTGCTGGTTCCGTGGAGCAAGTCCCTAGGCCGTTCTTTCAAATCTCGTCCATTGAGCCGAACCTCCTTCACCACGCGATACATTCTGCTCGATAGAATCAGTTGAGCCTTCTGCTGAATTACACGCGAATTGTAACGACTGCGAACTACCTCATACGGCGTCTATATACTGGACTGTGCATCCCGTAAAGCCTTTGGTGTTCCATCTCTCCTGCTTGATGATCGAACAGTTGGTGTGAAAATGTAACCATGACACAAGTCTTATTTCAACTTTTTCAACTCGTTCAAAAACAACACATACTACACATACGGAGGTACACAATCTACATCCTCTGTGTCCTAGGAAAGTGTTCCAAACCTCCGATCTTTTTCGGAAGACACGGCATCGATCTTGTTGGGATGGTTATCACCACCAGCACAGCTACGTCTGTCATTAGCTCTCTCAGTCAAGCTTAAACCTCTTGAACAGCTCCTCGAGAGATTCTTCATCCTCCTGATCCACAGCTTCGTCCTCCTGATAATCGGCTTCGGATGAACGGTCTGAAGAATCTGAAGAATCTTCGCGTTTCCTGCAGATACTCATATTTGATTAGTATAGGCTCATGGAAAGTAAAAGTAGATCACGACCACAACAACAAAGCCTGAAGAGTTGGAGCTTGAATTGCGTACCTCTTGAGACCCGCCAACGTGGTAGTGACATATGTGGAAGCGCGCGCACCAAGATTTGGATTCATGGGCTCTGAAATCTCGGACCTTGCTTTAGCTTCGGCCAATTCAGGAGGGGCATCCTGAGTAGTTGATATCACAGGCTCGGAAGGCTCATACTTTGGTTCAATTTTAAGCAAAGCTTCAGCTGCAAACGAAGAAATCGTGTTCATAGGCTCTGGAGACTCAGATCTTCGTTCAAACTTCACCTTGACCTCTTTTCGGGGCGGGGTGCGAGAGACTGAACACGCGAGGTCTGGAGACTTATATCCTGGTTCAAGTTTTACCTTGACTTCTTTTCGAGGCGAGGGGCGAGAAATCGAACCGACATAGTTTGGAGACTCAGAGCTTGGTTTGGATTTTACCTTCATCTCTTTTGGGCGTGGGGTGCAAAAGATCGAGCTCCCTTGGTCTGTTGGCTCGGATTTGGGTTCCGTTTTGGGATGCTTCCTAAGCCTTCCAAATGTTGAGTGCGATTGCGTTTCTTGAGCCCGGCCCCCTCTTCCGCGAATGTGCATTGGAGCTCTCGCATCCTGGGATTTTGGACCGGTGGCACGAGAAGGCGGCTCCACACGCCGAGGTGAGTAGAATCTTGGTCGCATTTTAGGGAGTGCTCTAGGCGTTGGAATATAGTACTCTCTTCGAGAACGGCTGCTTCTTCCTCGCCGTTGTGTCTGAGCCTCCATATCTTCAACTTCTGTTACGCGAGCTGTACCGTTCAACGTTCGAGCCCGAGCCTGCCGTCCATACTGAACGCCGTGGTGGCCTATCATCGAAGGGCCGTTTATCGGACAACCCTGGCGATTATTCGAGTGTTGATAACCTCTCCTTGGCCGATTGTCATTTTCTTGCCGGTGGTTCATCGGTCGACGATTGCTCTGATGAGAATAGAATGGCCTATTGTTCTCCTGTAAATGACGCCCCTGCTGTTGAGGATCGATTCTAGTGAGTTGTGGCGGCCCAATAGGCTGGATCGAGTATCGGTAGGCCTGCGTCTGCTCGAATTCCCCATTGACCGGAGTAGTGTGTATAAAGTCCCCTTCGGATGCGGCGATCCCTTGTTCAACACCATTTGCAGCAAACGGGGGAAGTACTTCGTACTGGGATACTGGAGGAGAAGGTGCTCCAGGTGCTAGCAGCAGTCGCGGGGGATACCATGCATACTGAGATGGATGCAACAGGCTGGAGAAGCTGTAAATGCACTTTTAGCTCGCAGTAAAACGACTGGGGAAGTGGAACTTACATTGTAGGTAGAGATGGCTGGAGTGCCGGTGGCGGAGCTGGAGGTCTATTCGAGCTGGTGCTTCGACGGCTCTCATGGCTCTGGTGTTTCTGCGGCATACTGGTGTACTGCGACTGCGGATTAGATCAGTGTGACAAGAGTGTAAAGCATTTTAATTCAAAGCGCAAATCCTGTACAAAGGAAAGGTTGCGATTTGGGTGGAGAGGTGAATTGGGATTGTGGATGGTGGTTTGTTGACGAAGAAATACGGAGAGGCGAAGTCGACGCGTTGAAGTGAAGCGAAAGACCACTTTCACCGCTCCGAGACACATATGACGAAGCTATCAGACGGTGAAAAATCTCGAGACCCTCCATGTTAATGTTGAGTCTCCTGTCCTCGAAGACGAAGAGAAAGGTTCAATCCACAGGTGACGGAAAGTGCGAAAAGCGAGATTCCCCTTTCTTACTTTCGAGAGATGTTCATATTCCATTCTGCCATTAATGATGAGTAGCAGTGATGAAGTCATTGGACAATCTCTTCATCAGTTGCAGAGCAATTTAAAGTTCAGTTACAGTATCTGGAAATCAAACAAAGCTCCATCCCCAAGGTCGCTCCTGCCACTTCGAATCGCGAAAAAATTGAAAGGGGAAGTTATAAGCAACAAAGTATGACTCATCTGTATAAAAGGAAAAGTTCACAACGAAGAACCAGAAGAAACACGAATACAAGATTTATAATTATCGTTGCTCTAAGGTTCAAGCACATGTTGCCTTTGAACCATTCGGGCTCATAAAGATGATTCAAGAGCATTTCAAGTTTGTGCTCAGGACTTTTAAGGCTTGGAGAGGCAAGTATATATAAACTACCTTTTCCTCCCATGCCCCTTTAATAAGCTTTCAATTGTGTTTGTTGCGTATCGCGGCTTCAGATGTTAAATTAGTACGATATGGAAGATTGGGAGGAAGTTATATTCCAGTTTAAGAACGTCCAAAAGATGTTTCTTGCATATCGCACCTTCAGCTCAAATTAGCTGGTCACCAGAGAGATACTCAAAAATAGAATCATTTGGACATCGGAATGTATGTTCAGCGTCTGCTTCTGCAACTTCGCAAAGTCTTGTTCAGCCTTGGCAATAGTGCATTTTGGGCTGATCACGGTTTTGACTGTGGAAGCATTAGTTAATAGACCAAGGAGATTGAAGATCTCTCTCATATTACGTTTCGTGCAATACCATATCACCGGCCACGGGGACCATGGTGACTTTATTGAAGCTTGGGAGTTCAAAAGTCTTCTTAAACTTCTGAAATGCCACTCGAAGCCTGCCGAGAAAACAGATATCGGCCCATAATTTCCTAGGTTGGTTTGTACAATGCAAGTCATGGCGCTGATACTGTACCTCCGTAGTTGTAAAATGTACGATGCACCCGAGGGGCAGTGTACATACGCTGCTCCGGTAGTGGTAATATGTCCGATCACACCTGAGGATACCGTGGATCGATCTACACTACACGAGTGGCATGTTTTAATTGGCTCGTTCGGTGGTTGGTTTGCGGGGTGCTGGCGATGCGCCCCTCACTCAGCCGCAGTCCTGCAGGTCTTCTAATGAAATTAATATAAATGCTGACATGCATCCAGTACGGACAAATATGTCGCTCGGACTCGCTCCCAGGAGCTCGGCAGATCGACCAGATCGATACCTGATGATCTAAAACACCATTGGTGTAACACCGATAAGTATGTACTATACTGTCTCACTTCATTGCCCACATATCCGAAGAAAGTGGTTGAGTGGTCCAACACTAATCACGACAGGACAGAATCAACATGCATTCGTTCTCGGTTATTATGCCTCTATAGTAGGTAATAAGTGCTCTACATCTGATTATACAGACGAAAGGTTCACATTAGTATTCGGTGGAACGACATTGACCCGGTTCGGTGGGCGGTACTGTGGGCGTTGTTATGAACGCTTCGGCTTTACTTCCTCTTCTACTCGCTGATTCCACCTATCCAACTATCCAACTTCTCAATACATGAAACTCGCCTAGCAAAGCGTTTCGCCTCATAGAGAGAGAACAAATTCGCAAGCACAACCACGAACCACCAAATCACCATGTCAGCAATCGAGACCTCCGTACGCGTCCTACGCCTCCTTCCAGTCCTCAGCACGACCATCACCCTTATGTTTGCCGTCGACGAGCACATCTTTCTCGGCACCTGGATGCACCCCTCATTCCGTGACCGCGCCAACGCCCACTTGCCCGTCTGGTTCCAGTATTGGCTTCGACGAGGCGGTTGGGTCATCAAGCTAGGCTATCCCTCCAACTACATCCTGGGCCTTCTCAACCTGGTCGTCGCTCGAGACCAGCTGCACACTGCGGGCTCGAGGAAGTGGTACGTGCTTGGGCTGCTTTTTAGTGTTGGGCACATTGTCATCTATGCTAGGCGGGCGCTGAAGTTGCTGGCCGAGATCGAGAATGATGTTCCGAAAGGCAATAGTACCTATTCAATGGGCGTGTGGTTGAAGATGAACTGGGTGCGGGCTGTGACTACCGATCTCCCGGCATTGCTCTGCTTCATTGTAGCAGCGCTTAAAACTCTGTGAGGATGAGATTGAGGATGTCAAGTATCGGAATGTGCATGGGAGGAAATGAGATGAACGTTGATGTGCCGTGGAAAAAAGCATTCCACTTGATTACGGTAGTGGTGACGCCTGTTCCTTTGCACGTAGCCAGAACACCAGAGATTGTACTATAGAAAACTCAATTCCCTTCATTTAGTCTAATCGTTTAATCTGTCATTTTGTAATATGAAATGTCCAATTTTGTTTGTTTTGAATGTGATCCGCTTCCCATTCCAGACCTGCATGATCAGGACGACGAGTGGGAGATTGAGGATGTCATTGGAGAAGGAACGTATAATTGGGAGAATGACTACTTTGTAGAATGAAAAGGCTGGCCCTCCGAGTAAAAGTAAACGGGTTCCCAAATGCTGTATAGAGAGTGTTCACACAGCAGTATGAGAAGCAAAAGAAGCGGAAGTCCGCAAAGAAAGGGGAGCAGACGGGTCTTTTTAGGATAGACTAGGAATCGGAAGTACTGAGATGGGAAATTTGGTTGGTTTTGAGATGAAGGCAGGAAGACGCTGGAACACTCCGGCTCAGGAACTTGAAGGACCTTGTGTTAGCACCTCACTATGCTATAGCACATTCATCAAGAGATCACTTTTATTAACGTGTAAAAGGGGTCAAGTGTGCCATAGTACTGCATGTATCACGAGTGGCCGGGACGACTAATATCAGTTTTTGAATGAACTAAGTGTTTGTAATACATTGTGCCTGGCTTATATCCGAAAGTGCCTGCTGTTATTACATTATACCAGTACGAACTCCAGGTAGGAATTGTGTATAACCGTGAGCTAGTTTATCAACAGACACATCGCTATCTAATCTCTACCTAAATACACTATAGGAATACAGAACAGCTTATGAAATCATAATGAAATAGTCACTTGTCAGTTAGGCAACATTCGGTTGTTGGAGGTGCCTGCCAGAATCCTCTGAATATGTGGTATCGTTGCCGGTACCCCTCGAACTCATCATAATCCAGTCCTCTGTCGGTTTGGTAACACGAGGCATTTCCTTAGCCTCGCGGAAAGCGTCGGAATTATTGGTGTAGGCGGGGTCACTCTTCAAGGTCATGTATTCTTTGAGCCCTGTAAATGCTTTGGTCTGCTGGACACCCCTTATAGCCTTCGGCGTGAAAGGCACGCAAAGGACCAGGTTGGCGCAGGTCGTCTCGGCCAGGGAACAAAGCGCCATGACGGAAAAGAAGTAACTCGTATCATTTGATGCGTAAAAACGTGTTGCGAAGTACAGCCGTACTATGGTTGCAACGCAGCCACTAATTCAGACATAGTTAGAGCCGCAAGAATAAGATGGGTTGGTATCGCGCGACATACATTATACCGACGAGGAATACAATACTAACGCCCAGTTTCCTCTTCCACGACATTTGTAGGCGCCAGATCACCCTCTGCGCAAGAACGAGAGGGATCAGATCCAGCGTGAGGTTGGCTGTAGTCGATGCTAGGCCGAATTCCGGGACTTTGAAGCGACAAAATCCACCAGGAATCAACGCGTTCCAATTCCTGGCAAAGGGAGTGCAGTTGACAAGGTCCATAATAAATATGATGATCGAAAGGGAAACAATGGCACCGCAGGTGGCGTAGCATATCCAAGTGAAGTGGCTGCGTTTGCCTTTAGGGACAAATATGTTTATCCATTCCAGCAGAATTGCACATTTGACCAAGGCAATGACCCACAGGTACAGAAGGGTGGCAATCCAACAAACCTAATCATATCCAGTTAGATACTCAGCTCTATGAAGCCGGAAAGACATATGGGGAACATGCATATGAGAAGGCCGCAATATCTTTCAAGGGAATATCCCACTCGTGAACGAGATAGCCAGACGTCCAGCTGAGACGGTAACTGTAGTAGACATATACCCAGAAGATCGGCTGAACAGCTAGTTAGTAGAAGTCAGGTTAAAGAAGTCCCGCCAGACTGGTAAACGTACAAACGACACGACCGTCAAATCTAGCCACGAGTCAGCCTGCGTACATGGGCGAAATGTGTTGAAACAGCATAGAGAACTCACAGTCAGCTAGGTTGGTTTGCTTCCCGAGATACTTTGCGTAGAAACGAATCGCATAGAAGATGGCAGAAACGATGACGCAGATGGTGATGATGGGAATAGCAATGTGGTTTCCATTTGGTGCATTGTCCAGAATCGACACTGAGCCGTTTGGTGCAGGAATAGTTGGCCCATTCAAATTGATCTCTGCCCGTGGGAAGGCAGGAGATGATGTGTATAGCATTACTGGCGACGTAGACAGTTTGGGGCAACTGGATGGTTGCTGAGTTGAAAGAGAGAGACTTTTGAGAGTGGGGAAATTGGTGGCATCTAGGTGCTTGCCATAAGCAGAAACCGTGATCTTGCGGGTAGGATCAGAGGATTTATCGGCATTGTCTCGGAGTGTGTTATACTGCAGTCGGTGGCTCTTCGTGGAGGAAAAAAAGTGGCGGAATAGGCAAGCGAGTTTTGGTGCTTATTCCGACGGTTTTTTCATCCACGAAGAGGGTGGTCAGCAAATAGGAGGTTGAAAGCTTGTATTGCAGGCTCGGGTTCGGGTGCTGGTTTTGGCTAGACCAAATAATCCTACACTTTTTACATGTGATGATCAACTGCTTCCCTGATAAGTCAAGGTGTGATAATAGTTTGGGTATTAGGGGTGTGTTTCCAAATAGCTGAATCCTTCTGGTGTTAAACAACATTAGGGTATGTTGGATACCAGTTCCGATTATTTACTCGATCTATATAGTCTAATACTTTTATTACTCAATCCATACACTTTTGAGTTTCTACTAGAAGGTCGCTCTATTATACTTAGAAGTCGCACTAGCATAGTGCTATACTATTATCTAGAGACGGATACCTAGATATAATATTAAGGAAGGTAATAATAAGAAGCTAGAAAATATTTGCTATAAGAAGCTCTCTTCACGCAAATATAAAATTTGAGGCTATTTATACTTTCAACCTATTTCTATTCAATTGGCTTAACATCATCCTCTACCAGCACATATTGCGTCATATTAACCTACGCAGTACGTATCTTACTTGACTATCACATCTTACTTGGCTAGTATATATTATATAACCTGCGTCCTTAACCCGGATAGCGCTAGCGGCTACAAATCCGATATTGCAATAATTAAGACTAAACATATGGATCGAGTAGTTAAAATTTGAAATAGTAGGAATTAGTAAATAACCGTACTATATTTACCTTCACGAGCTCACCGATCATACCAATAGAATCATGCGGCCGAAATCACTCACGCTGCAGGCAGGGATCAAATGCAGAATCATCTGCCGTGAATCTCTGCCGCAGGACATCTTGAACCAGACACTTTTTGTTTGTTCAAAGAGGAATCTAAGCTTGATATATCGAGATTCATAATTCCACGTCTCGGTGGCGGAGGTTACAAAATTCGTCCAACTCTAACAAAACCCGTGGATTCAAGATCTTTAGCTCAACCCGTTCCCCCTTTCTTCATATTCAACCCACATTTGCACCAGACAGATTGGTTGTTCACTCGAAGATAATTATGGCACCAGCCAAGAACGCCGCTCCCGCTCCCAAGATAGCGTCTGCCACTCCCGATATGGCGTCTCAACCTCGTGGTTGGCGTTTCTGGGTGAGTGTCTCTAGTGTTTTCGAGTGTGATGTAACGAATGCGAATGCTAATTAATGCTCCTGAAGGCCATCATGACATCTATGGCAGTAGCAAGTCTGCTTGCGGGCCTAGATGCCACAGCTGTCTCAACAGCCATGCCATCGATAATCAAGGACTTCGGGACGAGTCAAGGCTACGTGTGGATCGCCAATGCCTACCTGCTCACAACGACTGCTTTCACGCCAATATTTGGCCAGGCGGCCAACATTTTCGGCCGCCGCGTACTGACACTCTTCGCCATATCCATTTTTGCCATTGGATCAGCAATTGCAGGTCCGGCTCCGACTCTTGGCGCACTCGTGGCAGGTCGAGCCATCCAGGGCATCGGCTGCGCTGGAATCAATACCATGGTGGAGATGGTAGTGTGTGACTTGGTGCCCCTACGCGAGCGTGGCAAGTTCATGGGTTTTATCTTTGCCATCTACGCTATTTCTACTACCATCGGACCCCTCATTGGCGGAGCGTTTTCCACATATGTGACATGGAGATGGATCTTCTACTTAAATCTCCCGCTGGCTGGAATCACCCTCGCTATGGTCATAATATCTCTTGGAGCATTGCCCAAGGGATCAAGCATGTCCCTGAGCTCACTCAAACGAGTCGATTTCGCCGGGAACACTCTACTTGTCTCCGCCATCACCTCGATTCTCCTTGCTTTGACGTGGGGTGGTGGTGAAGAGCCTTGGTCGTCTTGGAGAACCATATTACCCCTCAGCCTCGGCCTAGCCGGGCTGCCTTTGTTCCTCCTATTTGAGACGAGAGTCCCAGAACCAACTACACCCTTCAGACTATTCTCCAATCGAACATCACTTGCCGGCTTTTGGTGCGCCTTTACGCATAATATGCTGGTGTTTTGGATTCTCTTCGTCCTGCCCATCTATTTTCAGGCCGTTCTCAGAGCTTCCGCGTTCAGATCTGGCATCAATATCTTACCCACAGCTGCTGTCTGTATGCCCTTTACAATAATAAGCGGCGGGATCATGACCAAATTGGGACGTTATCGCCCGCTCCTGATGGTCGGATTTGCGCTTTTCCCTATTGCCATTGGACTCTTCACCAGGCTCAACCAGAGCTCAACTACTGGCTACTGGGCTGGAATCCAAGTGATTGGGGCACTTGCTATTGGCATTATCACGCCGGTGACTTTGCCAACAATTCTGACCCCCCTGGCCGAGTCCGATGTTGCCGTCGCAACGGCTACATGGGCTTTCATGCGCGGTTTTGGCACGATATGGGGAGCTGCCATACCTCTAGCCGTTTTTAATTCCAGGTCTAATTCCTTAGTGGCCGCTCACCTGCACGACAATGAGACAGCGCGTACATTGCTGGCCAACGGAGGAGCTTATACATTGGCAGCTGGGGGATCTCTCTACTCTGTATTGGGCTTGGATGATAACCCAAGCCTTGAGGCTACTGTAAAAGGCATCTACATCAACAGTCTCAAGTTGTGCTGGCAAGTGGGCCTTGCCTTTGCGCTGTTGGGCTTCCTCCTAACCTTTCTTGTCAAGGAGTTGTCTATGCGTACTGAACTGGAGACAGAGTTCGGTCTAGGTAAGGAATCGGAGAAGAAGAGCGACGGGGAGGCGGAAAGGCAGTCTACCTCCATATCGCCACAGTGATAGATGGTCAAATTTTCCCTAACCGGTGTTTTTGTGCTTGTCACATTTGTTATTGGACTCTCATTAAACAGGGAAGGGCAGGGTTTAGACGCACCCAGACGATAGCTGCGAATAGAATGTTATTATGAAGAGTAAGCACGGGGTCCCTATATATCGACGCCCCTAAATCGACACCCCTTCTTGATTAGTCGATCTGCAGCTCCCTCCCTCTTTGTTTCTATAACCTAAAGTACTAAAAATAAGCGAAAATCCAAGAGAATATAGCTATAGGAATTATAGAACTAGTGGAAAAGATTATTATATTACTTCTTTTTTGACTTTAGCAATTTTTATAGGATTGCTTTATAGGCTCGTATAAACTACTAGTTATTGCTTGCTATCGTTCTAATTAATTAAGGAATGGAATTTAAATATAGCTAGGAAGCAGTTGTATTTAAAGGCGCTAAGCCTAATTAGTTATTAGAACCCTTCACACCATATGTAAAAAGAGTATATTCTAGTAATTGCGCGGGGTATAGGCTTAAGCGAGACTAATCCCTCAAATCGATAGGGGCGTCGAATCATGGGACGCCCGGGCGTCGATATATAGGCATCCGAGTAAGCACCGTGTAAGCAAGCGTTCAGATATGGGTAAAGGGGGGGAGAGTGGCCCGAGTGGGGGAGTACTCCGTGCGGCGTAAAAGTAAGTCGAGCCCCGCTTTTTCTATAGTGAGGATTTACGGTGATAGACTGTGATCTGCTAGATCTAAGTACTATTCCTAGCTACTTGATTAGCTAAACAGGGTGTGCACTGCTTAAAGCATATTATTTAGTTCTTACAAGGAAATAAGCAGGGCTCGAATTACTTTTACATACGCCGCACGGAGTAATACTACCGGTACTTGTAGCACTTGCATCAGGCAATGCAGGTCTTTGGCTGGGTTGGAACCTAGGTATTCACATTATTACAACCCCTCCTTACTACCCCTACACAAAACGGCCCCTAGCCCGTTCTACCCCGGCTCGGCAGGCATGTTAACCCCGCAACGCTTGTACGGAGTAAAGTTGATCTAAGTTCGTACTCGCATTTTTCTTAAGTCTGACAGTGGAGACTGTTTAGCGTGGAATGGATAGATCCCGCATATATGACTGGCTCTATACCCTAGCGTAAATCCATAGAATAGCAAGAAAGAGGATAGTCAAAGCAATCTTAAAGTGAGTAGAGCCTTTTGTTTCGTCGAATGCACGCTCTTTAAGTGGCGCGGAGTATAAAGTTATGGAGTAAAAACAGTCCCCACTGTCAGACTTAAAAAAAGGCGAGTAGGCTACTAACAAACAAGGGTTGGAGGATGGAAAGAGGAAACTCTGTAGCAAATCGTGACACGAGAATTTATGAACTAGATAGAAAGCGAGCACATTCCATTCTGAGATGCTAGCTACTAGGTAACATGAGGGTCAGGGTGTCGGATGAAATCAGCCGTGCTTCGCCATATCGCGTGTACTAGATGCCCTAGTTACTTTGGCATATTCACCACCTCCCCAGTTTCCAGCAGGTACGGGGTAGAGTGGCCCAGCGAAACCAACGCCTTTGTCATATCAACCCAGTCATCCTGATCCTTAATTGCCTCCTGCCAGTCCGGATCTGACATGACATTTTTGACAACTTGCACGTCAGGAATGGTGTATTCGAGAAAACAATCAAAGTCCGCAAAGTCCAGCTGGGTCGAAGCTTTCCAAGTTCTTGTTTCATGGCGCCATTGAGAGACGGTGGCGTGACGAACTAATTGTCAGATATTAGATATCGGTAGTTATCAAGTCGCAGTTCAAAGTAGTAAGAACACTCACGAGCGAGTATCCCAGGACGCCGTGCTTCTTGAAGACGGGTATGGCAAGTGGGAGGTGCTCCTCGACGATCCAAGTGATGAATGCCTCATGGGTATGTTGCTGCTTGCGATGGTGGGTGACTGTGTATTTCAAAGGTTGGGTGGCCATCTTGATACGACGGCTCGTGATGGGGATTATGATGTTTCTGGGAAGCACTTTGTTTGTTTTGTTGAGAATGCGAGGTGGGATACTATTTATATTTGTATCCGAACTTCATGAAGAGAAGAGAAGCCCTCGATCGGATTCGGAGTCTGAGTTCTGTTGGTTCCTAGTCCCCTGTCTCAGGCTGACGTCACCCACGTCACATCGCTCGCCCGCCTATCACTCACTTACTTTTCAGCATAGGCTCTGTATATATTAAAGCGGCAGTGTTTTGTTTTTACGGAGTACCGTTATGGTGGTGGTACAATACAAGGAGGAAAGTTATGGCTAGCGTGGTTTTATCCGGTGTTGGGAACAGTATCAGGAAGCAAGGCCGAGTCTGTTCACCAAAATGGATACGGAAAATCGGATATTAATACATTATTAGCTACGGGTGTTAAGGGCAAGGACTATCCAAATCCATGGCGCAGGAGGTGAGATATACGCAAGGCTGGTTGGTCGACTCGGTTGGTTGGTCTAAAGGCTATGCAGACTACGCACCCATCAGAGACCTACTTAGATAGGCAGCAATTTCATCTCTGTACTACAGTAGGCTTTCAGTGCGTAAATATGCTGCATGCTACTTAATTCTGATTAGATACTTGTGCCTTACTTTCATTGGCTTGCTCGGCCCAAATCTCTGCACCAAATACTACAACCAAGTTTCCACTGTGTGATTCGTAAGTACTTAAATACACATATATAATAATATCGGGCCGACATGACAATGCCCCTGGAGCTTACGTATAAAAGGGGGTGGGGGAGCAAGGATTAAACTTACAAAAACAAAAGCTATAAGTTCTATAATAAATTTATAAATATATATATTTACTACGACACTCGACTTTGAAATTTTCTTACTCAGCATTGAACATCTCAAGTCTTCTTCCAAAACCAAAGGTGTTTCTTTTAACCTATTATTCTTGATTTAAGCCAAGCTAGAATTGTATTTATTATACAGTCTTTATGACTGGGAAAGATATTTCCATTGTTGCAATTTGGAATATCTCATTGAAATTGAAGCATCATCTGCCTCCCTATCACGCGTAATTCTTCTCTGGATAGTGAAATAGAGTTATTCGAAAAATGGATGATAGGACAAGCAGCCCACCGGAGCCTATTGCTATCATCGGCAATAGCTGTCGGTTTCCTGGTGGCTCCAATACTCCAAGCAAACTATGGGAACTCCTGAAACATCCTATAGATCTTCTTACCGAGATCCCACATAGCCGCTTCAATCCTGCAGGCTTCTACCATGAGAATGCAGAGCATCCTGGAGTCAGTCCGCCCAAAGGTTTCTTCAATCATAGCTGCAGCTGACACGGACATCATAGACAACGAACGTGACAAAGGCTTATCTCCTTGACGATGATCCATGGGCCTTTGACAACGACTTTTTCAATATCAGCGCTAGAGAAGCCGAATCAATGGACCCTCAACAACGTATAATCTTAGAAACAGTCTATGAATCTATAGAGTCTGCTGGATATTCAATCAAGCAACTAAGGGGCTCATCTACCGGCATGTTTGTGGGTCAAATGTCAGATGATTACCGCGACCTCGTACTACGGGATGTGGACTGCCACCCACAGCATACAGGGACGGGTATAGCTCGTTCTATCTTAGCCAACCGCGTATCATATGCCTTTGACTGGAAGGGACCCTCTGTGAATATCGACACGGCCTGTTCCTCCAGTCTCGTTGCCCTGCATCTAGCAGTTCAATCGCTAAGGAGTGGAGAGTCTGAGATGGCCGTAGTTGCTGGAGTGAATTTGGTTTTCAGCCCCGAACTGTTCAGTTTCTTGTCTAGTGTAAGTCATGTTCCCCTATCAGTGCAATATCTGCCAGAAGCTGAAATAACCAAAGCTCCGGATGCTTTCTCCAACTGGGCGCTCCCGCATGTGGGATGCCAGTGCCGACGGCTATGCTCGTGGTGAAGGCTTCGCTGCTGTTGTTATCAAGCCATTAAAGAAAGCACTAGCCGATGGTGACGATATAGAAAGCATAATACGGAACACTGGTGTCAATCAAGACGGCCATTCGGCAGGTCTCACAGTCCCGAGTGCGACTGCTCAGGCTGAGCTAATGAAGTCAACATATGGGAGATGTGGGCTAAACTGTCTGAAAGAAGAAGATCGTTGTCAGTACTTCGAGGCACACGGCACAGGTGATTCTTTCATGTCAACCAAGTACTCCTATAAACATCTGACTGGCTTCAGGCACACCGGCTGGAGACCCAAAAGAGGCGCAGGCCATCAGCGCGACCTTCTTCCCTAATCATGATCATGGTAGTCTCGACAACCAAACGGCGGAAGGACTCAAAAACGGGCAAATTCACGTTGGTTCAATCAAGACTGTGATAGGGCATCTGGAGGGTACAGCTGGACTCGCAAGCCTCCTGAAAGCCTCGCAGGCTGTGCAACACGGGTTGATACCACCGAATTTACACTTCGATCGACTGAACCCAGCGATAGAGCCGTATTATCATTGTTTAGAAGTACCTACTATGCTAAAACCCTGGCCGAAACTACCAGCGGGAACAACTAGACGAGCTAGTGTCAATAGTTTCGGATTCGGAGGTACGGAGTGCTCAGACTAGAACTCCAAAGCAAGTACTGACCTGCCTTAGGTACAAATGCCCATGTTATCATTGAGAGCTGGGAGGATCAGTCTATAGTTGGCAAAGCTCATTCTTCATCGCCTTGCTGGGGACCTTTTGTCTTATCTGCCAACTCTGAGACGGCCCTCGCGGCTACGGTAGTCTCCCTTTCCGCGGCACTCAAGAACCAAAGCAACAACGACCTTTCCAGACTAGCTTGGACTCTACAAGCTCGGCGGACACAGTTCACGTACAGGGCCTCGTTTTCGGCGACTAGTAAAGAAGAGCTCATTACAAGGCTAGATTCCGCCATCAGAGACAAGGGACAGTCCCCCATAGCTACCAAGGCAACGAAGGCCTCGAATATTAGCATATTAGGTGTATTCACAGGGCAAGGAGCCCAATGGGTTTCAATGGGGGCGGGTCTATTTCTGCATTCGCCATCATTTAGACGCACTATACAGCAACTCGAGTCAACACTTAAAGGTATTCCATATGGCCCAACTTGGTCTCTGACAGAGGAATTACTGAGACAAGATAACCCGATGCGGACTTCATCTGCCGAGATCTCACAGCCTCTTTGCACGTCTCTTCAGGTGGCGTTGGTCGATTTGCTTAAGGAATGCGGCATAACATTCAGCGCTGTTGTCGGTCATTCATCGGGGGAGATCGCTGCTGCATATGCTGCTGGGGTTCTCAAGGCTACAGATGCCGTTTTGATTGCATTCTACAGAGGCTTTCACTCTCGTCAAGCTCAACATGCAAACACAAAGCCTGGGAAGATGATTGCTGTGGGCATGGCCCCGGACGACGCGGAAGATTTTTGCCGCCAGGCGCGCTTCTTGGGAAGAATCAGTGTAGCTGCAAAAAACTCCAATTCCAGTGCCACCCTCTCAGGAGACGCCGAGGCTATCGAGGAAGCCAAAGTGATTCTGGATGAGAAGGCATTATTTGCCAGGATCCTCGAGGTCGACATCGCGTACCATTCCCATCACATGAAACGTGTCCAAGAGCCATATCTTGAATCACTCAAGAAAGCCAACATTCAACCTGGAAGGAACTGTTTCGGAGGTGCTTGCAACTGGTATTCAAGTGTATACGGCCCCGGTGACGGCAGGGGCATGACTATGCCCATCTCATTCGAGCACACGTACTGGGTCGAAAATATGACAAATCCTGTCTTATTCTCCCACGCCATTACTTCAGCTATGCAGAAAGAGCACTTTGATGTTGTTCTCGAAATCGGACCACACCCAGCATTACGAGGACCCGCCACGGAGTCCATTAAAGATGTCTCAGGCAGCGGCCTTCCCTATCAAGGCGTGCTCGAGAGAAACAAAGACTCCCTCAATACATTCATGAGTGCACTGGGTTTCGTATGGAGGAGCATCGACTCGCCAGTTCCGCCTATCGACTTTGCAGGGTTTCAAAAAGCCTGCAACGGATCCGACTGGACGATGCCGCGGGTCCATAAAGGCCTACCCCCCTATCCGTGGGACCATGACAGGCCCCTACTCAAAGAATCCAAGATATCGAAGGCCTGGCGCACGCGCAACACTCCCATCCACGAACTGCTGGGCTACCCAAGCTCAAGCGGGAAAAACCGAGAAGTCCGCTGGCGTAACATCCTCAGACTCAGCGACGTGGAGTGGCTGCAAGGCCACCAGTTCCAGAACCAGGTTCTACTTCCCGCCGCTGCCTATCTAGCAATGGCTGTGAGTGCCGCCCTCCATCTCATTGGAAATGACCAGCCAGTCCAACTGGTCGAATTGCAAGATGTCGTGATACACAACGGAATTATACTGGAAGAGGGCTCCCCTGGAGTTAACATGAACTTTGTCATAGGACTGGTTGACGAGAATTCCGCGGGCAAGACAGCTAAGTTTTCTTGCCACTGTAGTAACGCTGATGCAGCGTCTCCTGAATTCGACAAGGAGGTTTTCACCGGTTGCGTTGTTGTAAAATTGGGCCCACCTATCGCAGACGCCTTACCGAGCAGGGTCATTCCCAATCTTCCCATGACAGATGTTACCACCGACCGTTTCTACTCCTGGATGCAAAATATCGGCCTTCAGTATTCGGAGCCCTTTGTACTGGGCTCGATCAAAAGGCGGTTGAACCTTGCCACTGTCACCACAGTGCGTACTGTGACTGATCGATACACAATTCATCCGGGAACACTGGATGCCATCCTCCAGGGTTTGTATGCTGCGTTTTCGTACGCAGGGGATGGAAGAGTATGGACTACTTACCTCCCAAGGAGCTTTCGGCGAGTTCGCTTCAACATGAATGCATGCTGGCAAACAAATGACTGCGCAAGTTCGCGGCTTGTTGCCGACTGCTATCTCACAAAGTCATCAGCACGGACAATGTGTGGCGATATTGACGTATTTAGTACAGAGAACGGTCATGCTGAAATCCAGGCTCAGGGCGTCAGTTTCTCTTCGCTGGAGATTCCTACCGCAGCTAACGACCGGAGCATGTTTTGGCAAACCATCTGGAAGCCAGATATATTGTCCGCCATCGAGCCAGCTGAAGAAGTGTTCGCGGGGGATCGCAAGCTGCATGAGATATGCGAGAGGACTGCATATTTCTACCTCAACCATCTTTGCAGAGAGGTCGGGCGACAGGAGATGGTGTCGACGGAATGGCATTTTCAGTGCCTCATGGATTGGGCCCTTGACTGCGTGCGTCCAGCGGCTCTATCAGGCCAGCATCCTCACTGGAAACCCCACTGGGACACCGATACGCTTGAATCGATAACAAGGCTCAAGCAAACGCAATATGATGGCCAGGTTGACCTTGAACTCATACACCGTCTGGGCGTCAGACTTCCATCAATATTGCGTGGTTCGGAGCCAACATTGCAAGCTCTCAAGGAGGATGGCCTACTTGAAACACTATATACAGAAGGCCTTGGAGTTCCCGAAACAAACGGTCATCTTGGAGCACTTCTTGACCATCTGGTACACCAATATCCCCGAATGCGAGTTCTTGAGATTGGTGCTGGCACTGGCGGATCCACGTCCGTCGCGTTGCAAAACCTGGGTTCCAAGCTCAAGAATTACACCTTTACTGACCTTTCGCCCTCATTCTTCCCAGCAGCTCAAGCACGATTTGCCAAACATGAGAGGGTTATGAGATTCCAGGTTCTTGATATTGAGCGATCGCCTATTGAACAGGGTTTCCAAGCGCATTCGTACGATCTCGTCATCGCTGCTCATGTACTCCACGCAACTACGTCTATCTCTCGAACCGTGCAGCATTGCCGGGAGCTGCTGCGTCCTGGGGGTTATTTAATCCTACTTGAGCTCACCAGCCCGACGACGCTTCGCATCCCATTTCTATTCTCCGGTCTGCCGGGATGGTGGCTTGGTCGTGAAGATGGCCGAAGTCAAGGTCCAACCCTCACAGAGGCCCAATGGAACGTGGTTCTGCGGGATAATCTCTTCTCGGGGGTAGATCGCTTGCTCAGAGACTTTAAGGATGATTCCATGCACACTTTCTCTGTCATGGTCAGCCAGGCAGTAGATGACCGAATCAGGATCTTGAGAGATCCTCTGAATCTAGCCAGCGGCGTGACACGTATGGAGAAGTTGATTATCATTGGCGGGCGTACTCTGACAGTGTCCAAGATGGCGACTAAGGCACAACTTCTTCTGAGTCCATTTGCAGAACATACAACCGTTATAAACGACTTAAAAGACGTGCCAGGGAGTGGTTTGAAGTATGGAAGTGCTGTGATCTGTCTTTCTGGGCTAGAGGAGGCAACTTTTGCGCGGATGGACCAGCAACGCGTCTTAGCCATACAGTCGTTGTTCCGGGAAGCTAAATACATTATATGGGCTACTCGAGGCTGCCGTGCCGATGATCCATATGCCAACATCATCGTTGGCATTGGCCGCTCAGCATCCCGAGAAATGGCCCATCTGCGACTTAAACTTGTGGACGTTGACTATGTCCATCCTCAAAAACACCAAGCGGAGGCCATCATGTTCTCCGAGATGCTCCTGCAGATGATGTGCCTAGATCGGCCGAATTACGACGACATTCTTTGGGGAAATGAGTTAGAAGTAGCTGTCGAGGACGGGGCTGTTCTCATCCCGAGAGTTGTTCCAGATGGTAGCCTAAACAATTGCTTCAACTCTACGAGGCGGAAAATCACTCGGAGCGTGTCTCCTATCTCAACTCCCGTTGAGATATCCACTGGAGACGAGGGTATTATTATTAAAGAATTAGGGAGCGACTCCACAGAAGAGACTCAAGCGAGATCAAGTCCGCTCCAAGTTCTCGTATCTTCGCTGTTCCGTTTTGCTTGCTCAGATGGTGGTCAGCCTTTTTACATATGCCTGAGCTACTCAGCAGACACGAAACAAAACGTTTTGGCCATTTCAGAGACAAATGGCTCAGCCATCACGGTAACCACTAACTGCATTTTTGGTTGCAAATGCGACGCAAGCGCCGATGAGGTACTCTCAGTCATCTTGACAGTCATGGTGTGCGAAAGTTTATTATCAGGCAGCACTGGAACAGTCTGGATCCATAATGCCGACGACTGCGCTGCTGAGATCATATATAATATGGCCGCTCATAAGGATGTTTCGGTGTTCTTAACCACAAGCAACGGCGCATCCATGCTGACCTCTGCTGGGAGGGCAACTTACATCCACCCACTGGCCGCGGAACGTGAACGCAGATCTCTAATTCCTCACAACATCAGTCGATTTGTGAATATGGGAGTAGACGCAGACGGCCTCACGGAATCTGCAGCATCTTTTCCAGGACACAAGGTGGACATTCAGCAGGCGTTCCATCATGTCAGTGTGAAGCAGACCATTTCTCTATCGTATGACAGATCCAGCCTTGTAAAGATGCTGAAGCACTACTGTTCTCGGCCGGATTTGCTACATGAGTTAGGACGCCAAGCGCAGAAGACAGTTGTCAAAGCTAACCTAGTACACGAGCAATCAAAAACGGCGATCGCTACAAGTATCATATCCTGGACTGGCGTTCAATCTGTTCAGGTCCAGGTGACGCCAGCCACTAAAGGCCGTCTTTTTGCGGATCAAAAGACGTATTTTCTTATCGGACTTACAGGTGATGTTGGATTATCTCTCTGCGAGTGGATGACGAATCATGGCGCCAAATACCTTGCCATTGCTAGTCGAAGCCCAGCTGTTCCTCCAGAGGTGTGCGAGCACCTCCAAAATAAGGGTGTAACGGTTCGCATATTTTCTCTCGATGTTGCAGACATAGAGAACCTGAGAAACGTCCACCAAGAGATAGTTTCGTCTATGCCCCCTATCGCTGGAGTAGCTAATGCTGCCCTAGTGGTGCGTGACCATCCCTTCGACTCCATGTCTTTTGAAGACCTCAAGGCGGTCTTTAAGCCCAAGGTGATCGGAACTCAGAATCTTGACAAACTGTTCTTTGCAACCCCTCTGGATTTCTTCATTCTCTTCTCATCAGTCGCAAGCATTGTTGGTAAACCTGCCCAGTCCAGTTACAACGCCGCCAATTTGTTCATGTCAACGCTAGCGGTGCGAAGACGCAGAAGAGGCTTAGCTGCATCTGTTATGCACTTTGGGATGCTGCTCGGATTCGGTTTCATACATGGACAAGCCGGAACAACTGTCGAAGATCGGTTTCGCCAGGACGATTTGCCTGCTATCTCAGAACCCGAATTTCACGCGATTTTTGCTCAGGCAATCCTCTCCGGCCGCCCAGAGTCTGGCTTGAATCCCGAACTCATTGCGGGGCTTGGCACCGCACACGACACCCCCTGGCGTGCCATGCCCCGGTTCAGCCATTGCAGCATCAAGGGCGAAGAAACACGCACAGAAGGTCCGCATCACGATCAAGAACAACCAACTCATAGCATCCAAGACCATCTGAAAGGGGCTTGTGACAGTGAACAGGCCTTTTCTATCTTGAAGATGGCTATTGCTAGCAGAGTGAGCTTGGCACTCGGTTCCCCTGGTGAGGATGTGGACGAACATGTCGGACTAATCAGCTTGGGCCTTGACTCACTGGTAGCCGTCGAGATCCGCTCTTGGCTTCTGAAGATACTGGAAGTCGACGTGCCAGTCTTAAAGCTCTTAAGTGGTTCGTCTTTAAATGATATATGCCACGATGTGCTAAGCAAAGTGCCGAATTCGTTAAGGCCATGGACCAAAGACAAAGATAACGACCACAAGGAACCAAATGGAGAAATTAATGACACCAGTCCTGGTTTCTCTGCTCAAGACCCCCAGATCGGGCCTACTTTGAACAGTATAGACAGGACTGCAATCCTAGATTCGCAAGGCTCTAAAGGGAGACCCATGGTAGACGCCACTCGGGGATTGGATATGCCTCCACACCCACCTCCCCAAAGTACCATTTCCGAGAAAAAAGGCGAGCAACTAGGGCAATATGAGTACGAGAGGGTTGGCGATATGTCCCATTCCCAAGCCCAGCTGTATTTCCTGCACGAATTTCTCCAGAATAATGCGTACAACGTCGCTTACTCTGGCCGCTTTCACGGTCGGCTCGACATGACAAGACTACAGGAGGCTCTCTGGGTGGTTGGGAAACGACATGAGGCTCTGAGAAGCGCCTACTTCATGGACATGTCTACTACCCGGCCCGTACAGGCCGTGTTTCACGAGCCTCGCATTATGCTGGCACACAGAACAATCTCTGACGACAGCCAGGTGCAGACTGAAATTAACGGTGTCAAGGATTTCAAATTCGAGCTAGAGAAAGGTGTTGTCATGAAAGTAACGGTCATGTCACGCTCGCCGGCTCTCCACTCCATACTATTCAGCCATCACCACATTGCGCTCGACGGAATCGCTTGGAGTGTGTTCATTGCCGACCTCGCACAGGCATACTCGGGACGCTTAACCAGGACGTCAGCAGCCTCTGGCTTCCAGCAGTCCATTGATATGGCGGAAAGGCAACTGAGAGCATTTACACCCCAGAATACTAAACTTGACGCTGATCTTGCATTCTGGAAGAATACCTACAGAACCATCCCTGAGCCGCTCCCCCTTTTCCCATTCGCGAAAGTCAAGACTCGCCCAAGCGTTGAGGATTATAACATTAACACTTTCGATACTAAGCTGCCCGGCGACTTGACTAAGCTCGTGGAGAGGGCGGCCTCCAAGATAGGCGTCACTTCGTTCCATTTCTACCTTGCTAGCCTGACGACATTTCTGGCACGTTGCCTAGGAGTTGGTGATGTCGCCATCGGAGTCGTGGATGCAAACAGAACCGAGGCAGAAGACATGGGGACCGTCGGGTACTTCCTCAATATGCTGCCGGTGAGGATCCGGCTTGAGCATTCCGAGCCGTTCGACGTGGTGGCGAGAAGGTCCCGTGATGCGGCCTTGGCGGCCCTGGCTCACTCTCATGCACCTTTTGACATGATCCTCGACGGCCTGGGGATTTCGAAATCGGCCTCCCATCATCCCCTATTCCAGGTTGCCATCAACTACCGCAAAGCGCCCCTGAATGAAACTGATTTTGGGAGGGATGGAAAGATTCAATGGGACGGGGCCGTGCCGGGAGGAAACCCTTACGACCTGCTCCTTAATGTTGCCGCGACGTCGGACTGGACCTTTGTCTCTCTCATCACGCAGCGGAACCTGTATGAGGCATCTGACGGCGCGCTCATGTTGAAGTGGTATACGCGTGCCCTGGAAGCCTTAGCTCGAGACCCCTGCTTTGAAGTTGGCAAGTGTCCGATCTCCAACGAGACCGACATCGTGGAGGCCATAGAGCTCGGGCGCGGTAGTGACAGTCAAGTACCATGGAACGGCACACTTACGGACCACATCGATGAAGTAGTGGCTAAACTGCCGGAAGGCGTCGCGATTATTGACGATCAAAGCCAAAACCTCACGTA
Organism: Lachnellula arida; assembly: GCA_007821475.1. Taxonomy (NCBI): domain Eukaryota; kingdom Fungi; phylum Ascomycota; class Leotiomycetes; order Helotiales; family Lachnaceae; genus Lachnellula; species Lachnellula arida. The sequence continues at coordinate 9,619 of QGMF01000312.1, read as the reverse complement.
CGCACAGATGACAGCCAGGATGATTCAAATCGCGCACCAACTACAAGCTGTTGCACCTTCACTCCCACCCGGCTCGTACGTGGCCATGCTTCTCGACCCCGTCGCCGACGCTGTCTGTTGTATTCTTGCCATTCTGCGGTTAGGTTTGGTCTGGATTCCATTGGATACGCGAAATCATCAGGGGCGGCTTCGAGCGGTGGTCGAGGAGAGTCGACCACGAGTTTTGGTCTGCCATAATGCAACGAAGGAGCTGGCACAGCAGATTTCCGCAGATATGGACTTCACATCGATATTAAGTATTAATGACGATGGCGATGGTCATGATGAGGACAAGAATCAGATGCCTGTGCCTCAGGACACAGTCAAGGACAACAGTAATAGGAGCAGTCAACCCGCAATGATTCTGTATACGAGCGGATCTACTGGTACACCGAAAGGCGTCGTGCTCACGCACCAGGGCCTGTTGAACCAAATCTACGGAACGACCGCTACTCTTGGTCTCAGGCGCGAGACAACGCTGCAGCAGAGCCCGCTGGGCTTTGACCTAATGCTAGACCAGATCTTCCTAGCGCTATGCAATGGGGGCACGATCGTCATGGTGGGCAAATCCAGACGAGGTGATCCAACGGAAATGGCCGACCTCATGGTCAAGTACGGTGTCACCCTGACGCATTTCGTGCCGTCCGAGTATTCCGCGCTGCTGAACTACGGACACCATATTCTCACCAAAGCCCACTCGTGGCGCTATGCAATGTCAGGGGGGGAGAAGCTGGGTCGGGAGCTGCGCAGAGCCTTCCGCAAGCTCGACTGTGATGGCTTGAAGCTGATCAATGTGTATGGGCCAGCGGAGATCACGGTGGCTTGTGCCAGGGGCAATGTACCATACCGTGAGTTGAGTGATGTGCACGATAGCAGCAGCGATCACCTTCGTCCGTCGCCAAACTACGGCCTTGAAATCACCGACACTGATATGAATGTCCTACCTATCGGCTTCCCTGGTGAAATCTGCATCTCGGGACAGGGCATTGGTCTTGGCTATCTCGAACGACCCGAAGAATCAAGCCGCAAGTTTACTCACAGGCGGTCCGTCGCATCCTCGTCCTCATCCCCAACGATCAGAATCTACCGCTCGGGCGATAAGGGTAGGATTCTACCGGACGGCACGCTTAAGGTGCTGGGACGACTGGACGGAGATAGCCAGGTCAAGATTCATGGCTTCCGCGTCGAGCTTAACGAGATCGCCAGCGCCATTTTGCACGTCTCCAACGGTAAAATCGTGAACGCTGCTGCTTCCTTGCGACCCGGTCAGCCCTCGGGCATCCTCGTTGCTTTCGTCGTATTCGACGTCGAACTTACTGGGAACAAATCCGATTTCCTAGAATGGGTCCGATCCAACCTTCCCCTGCCACCAGTCATGAAACCGACCTACATAGTTCCGATAGACCGAATCCCAGCAACTGCCAACGGAAAGACCGATAGGGCTGCTGTAGATGAACTGCCCATCTCTGAGCCCGTGGTTTCAAGCACAAGGGGTACTCTCACGCACAGCTTAAGCCCCTGGGAACAATCGTTGAAGGAAGTCTGGGAAGAGGTTCTCTCGACTCGAACGATTCATGTTTCCAGATCTAAATATACGCAGGCAACCATTAATCCTGGCTCGGATTTCTTCCAAGTTGGGGGCAGTTCGATACTGATGATCAAGCTTAAGTCTCTCCTCGAGGTCCAGTTCGGCGTGAAGGTTTCTATGCCTGAGCTCTTCCACGCTAGCACCTTGAGCAGCATGGCCACTCTCCTTGTAAATGCTACGGATAGCACCCAAAAGGCTGCTTTGCCGCCGACGACGGCATCATTCTTGAGACCTAGAGGCACCCAGATGATGATCAATTGGGATCTTGAGATTGCAAGCATGGCCGATGGACTTCCTCAACCAAAGCCCATCCCCTCGCCATCCAATCAAAGGCTGTTGAACGGGAACGGGGGTCTTATAGTCGTCTTGACGGGAGCCACTGGATTTATTGGAAGGCACCTGCTATCGCATCTCACCCAAGACCCAAGAGTAGCACAAATACACTGCCTAGCAATGCGGCCCGACGCGTCTGGAAAACCGCGCCACGTCTCTGTAAAAAGCGAAAAGGTCATTGAGTACGTCGGCGACCTCTCGACGCTCAACCTCGGCCTCTCAGACTCCCATTTCGCGTCCCTGACCGAACATGCCCATGTCATCATCCACAACGGCGCCGACGTGTCCCTGCTAAAGACCTACCAGTCCCTCCGCCGGGCCAACGTCGTCTCGACGCGCACGCTCTGTGAGATGGCCATCCCGCGCCGCGTGCCCCTGCACTATGTATCGACCGCGTCCGTAGCCAAGGTCATCCAACACGACGATAAGGAGCCGCTCCTCGAAGTCCCCGCATCGCCTGCTGTTCCCGACCTACTGAACTCGGTCGACGGCTACGCGGCCTCGAAATGGGCCAGCGAGGCGTTTCTGGAGAAAGCAGCAGCGGACAACGGACTGCCCGCATACGTCCACCGGCTAGCGCACGTTGTGGGCGACGACGCGTCCGAGCTCGATGCCATGGGCATGCTGACCAAATACACGCTGTTGCTGCGCGCGTTGCCGCGGATCGAGCCGGAGGATGTTACGGGTCAATGGGACTTTGTCATGGTCCAGGACGTGGCGAGGGATCTGGTCGAGTCGGCCATCGAATCTGCGACTGATGGTGGTAATTCACCCAGGTTGCCGCAACAAACACAACAAGGCCTGCGCCCCCTTTTCGTGAACCACTGCAACCATGTGAAATATTCTCACGAGGAACTTGGGGGATATCTTGAAGGCATGGCTGGAGGGCCATTGCGAGAGATTGATATGGAAGAATGGCTGGCGGAAGCACATGAAAAGGGGCTTCATCCGCTAGTACATGAATTTTTTGCCGCGTTTGTTAAGGGAGGAGGCAAAATGGTTTTACCTGTTATTGCGAAGAGTGTTTAGATTCCAATTTTTACGTCAATAGGTTGCCGGAACCTAATCTCCGGATTTTGGAGGCAATTATAGCGATCCAGCGTAGCGATTACGATTAGTGAGCGAGTATTTCGGTAAAAAAGCTTTTTCTTAAGTTAATGTAATTAGTATAATGCACTGGCTTTGTTGGTAACACTTTAGTGCACTGGTCTGGCCTAGTAATCGTAACTTATCGGTGGTTCTGTGGTTGCATTTCTAGGTGTAGAAGAGGTTCTAGATACATGTTGCGGCGATGAGGTTAAGCTCATAGCTGCTTAAGTCATCGGCGCTAAGGTCACTTGTCCACGTAACATATACATCCCAACAGGCTTAGTTTGCCCCAAATCCTATACTATAATGCGTTTAGGGTTTCCTCTTAATCAACAGGGGATACTATGTATGCCTGGACCGCGCTGGCGCTGCTCGGGGTCGAGTGAGATAAGATGGATAGGCTCGGATTTGAGGAGCCGGTGACTGATGGAGTGAGCGCGGATGGCGCAGAGTGACTGGTAGAGAAAGAGCCTAAAAGGGCAAGGATGCTAATAAGCTTCATGGTTGAACAAAAAGAACTCAAGAGTTTCACGGCCACGGCTACTGGAAAAAGGGAAGTGAAAATCTCAGGTCGTAGAAAAGAGCTATAGTAAGCCAACCATAGAGAGATACAAATAAGGATTGAACCAAAAATAGAAAAGCATAGAAAAACATAGATATTTTACATGCTGTAAGTAAATGCTACTTTCTATTAATATCTCGCATCACATTTACCGATTATGTATGTACAGCGGGTCGATATACCGGACAAACCTGTGGGATTCACATTGTAGAGTTTGCAGGAGCCGTCTATATACCAGTCTAGTGCCCCACAAAACCCCTTAGTCGAGCCAGTACCTGTTTTCCTAACTAGGAATCATACCGCTAGGTACTATATAATAAGATTAATATAGTCTCCGAGCGCTCTATTCTATAGCTACCTATATACTTAGTTCTAATAGCCAGTTCCCTTCTTACGTTCGCTTTGCTCATAGTCAGAGCAGTGGCGCTAAATCGCAAACTAAATCCATGTGATCCATTATCCATCACCATCTTAATAGTTCTTCTTCCTATATAAGTAAAAAATAGCATATAAAACAAGGAGGGCTATAATTTGTAAATAGCATCAGGCTAAAAAAAGAGAGTCAGAAAAGATCTTATAGTAGAGATGTCTAGTGGGTAGAATCTATAGTTGTGTACTTAACTACGGACACTTGAATATTTGAGCATTTTGGGTTTGAATGCTGATACGGTGGCATGCTCTGTGGTGATATTTGTCAGGCATAGAGAGGACTGTAGCTTGCTCGCATTGGAATGGAATTCATGGCTCGTGTTGTGGTTTAGTATATATCACCTAAAGCGTATTCCTTGGGTATTTGATTGCTTTTATTAATAAATAGGTCTATAAGTCATAGTCAAAATAAAACAACGGCTTGCTGACACAGCCCGATTAATATCTATACCTCGCTGCAATAGCATATACAAATAGGATATCATTCATTCGCATTACAAACTTCACGACACAGCCCCCGGTAACCTCCAAGCAACCAAATCATCCCTCACAGCAAACTCATCCACCTCCCTTGCTGTCACCAGCCCCGTCCTCCCCCTCTCGCCGTCCTCACTCCCATGCGCGCTCATCGGCAGCGCCAAACTACCCTCGCTGTCGCCCTTGCGTGCCAACAACGTCTCCTGACTCGCATTATGCTTATGCACATGCGTTGTGCGCAACGACGGCTTGGCACTGCGCATCGTTTGTCTGGATTTCGTGCTGGTGTGGCTGTGGTGTCTGTTGTGTGTATGGTGGTTTTCAGAGGCGAGGTTGGAGATGGATGATGAGGATGTGCTGGGGTACGTGTCGTGGTCGTGATCCTGGTCGTAGTCGTGGTGCCCTTTCCAGCCATCGCCGCCGTTGAATATATCTTCTACGCATTGGTCCGCGGGGAGCTCGCCGGCTTGCGCGGCCCACGAGGCGGCGAGGGAGCGGCGGTAGATGTCGTGGAGTTCGCTGTGGTCGCGGGATTGGTTTAGGTTGGGGAGATCTGATAGATGGTTTTCTGTAAGTATAGTATATAGAGATTGGAATGTATGGATGGCATGGAGAACGGGATTGGGAACATACGTCCAACAGTCTCATCAACACCCTCACTCTCCCCCACCATAATCCCCGCAATCCCCCCAAACACAGCCGCCGTCTTCAACGGCGGCGCCACGAAATTCCTCTCCCCATCAACCTGCCTCATAAACACCCCAATCTTCAGCGTACTATTGATCTTACTATCCTGCAACAAATACCTCCTCACCACCCCCTCTTCCCCCTCGACCTGCTCGCTCTCCTCCACATACTCCGCTAGATTCAACACTACATGTCCCAGCGGTACGCGCTCGGCCTTTGTAACGGCGCCCGAGTGGAATTCTTGCAGGATCTCAAAGTGGATGGGACATTCGGACAGGTTGTTGTTCTTGTCGATGGTGAGCCGTACGGCGAAGGTGCGCGCATAGTCGAACTGTACTTTGTGCTCTGTTATGGGACAGCGCTCTGTGCGGCCCGTGTGCTCGCCGCCGGTGGTAGAGGAGGAGGGGAGGCTGTATTTTATGAGGGCGGTGCCGGTTACGAGGGGGACGTTGTTGAGGTCTATGATCTGTTCTTTTGGTCAGTACACTGGGACTGGTCGCAAGGTAGGTGGAAATTGAGGAACGTACTCGCAATGTGAGGTCGAATTTTGGCTGTGCTGGTTGTTAGTTTGTTTACTTTGGGATGTGGTTGCGATGGGATGTTTTATTACGGACCCTGCGAGCCTTGGGGACTATGAGTTTTGACAACATGATTAGTGTTGTTCTGGGGTGAAGATTTGCACAGGAAGGATATATGTTTACTCAACGGGTTCATGGTCACAGTACTTGATAGCTACTCAAAAGCAATCCGTTTGTGGAAGTTGCAAATGCGATGCCTCATGGTTTCGGGTTGCCTCGGTGGAATGAAGGTTCGGATGACAAGGCTGAGTGACGTCTCTTCCCGCCAATCGAAATCCACCCCACATCCCGTGCTTTTGTTCCTTTTCCTCTTTCGGTTTGACTGTTCAGCAACAACAGATGTTGTTTTATATGTATGTGCTCTGATTTTGAATTAAGGTCAAGTATTTTTAACAGAAGTCTTCACTTAGTATATCTAACACCACACAGCCCGAGAAATATCGACTCTGGTACTCAAATTCCCTTTGCCTTTAAGTTACTCGTCACTTCTAATAATGGCTACGCTCACTCCCTCAACCGCGGATTTAGGCGCAGTCCTCGTTGTCGGCGGCTGCGGCTACCTTGGCTCCCATCTAGTCCAGCTGCTAGAGCCGCATTCAACATCGATTCATGTCGTGAGTCGCAACCCGACCTTAAACCTCTACCCCTTCGCAACTTACCACGCCGGCGACATTGCCAGCTACGAGCAGATATCCTCCTTTCTCGCGCAAATCAAGCCCCAGGTCATTTTCCACACCGCGTCGCCCAAGTATACCGCTTCCGAGAAGCAGCTGCGCCAAACAAACCTGGACGGCACCCGCAACCTCCTCAAATGTGCCTCCGAAAGCCCCTATGTCCGCGCCCTAGTCTACACCGGCACCGACTCCGCTGTCGTACAGGCGCCGGGCGTCAAGCTGACTGAAGTGCGCGCGGAGCTATACACGGAGAAGAGCCCCGTCAACCCATACGCAAAGACGAAAGCGATAGCTGATTTCGAGGTACGCGCGGCCAACGGACCGGAGCTGCGCACGGCTGTTATCCGTATTCCTGGTCTTTATGGCGAGGACGACGATAACTGCATCGGGTCCCTTTTGAACACGGTAAAGAAAAATCAGCATAATGTACAAGTGGGAACAAACAAACGCTGTTTTGAGTTCGTGTACGTGGAGAGCGCGTGCATGGCTCATGTTCTCGCCGCGCGCGCGCTGCTAGGGGGAGGGGAGAAGGGCAAGGTCGATGGCGAGGCGTTCTTTGTGTCGGATGGGGTGAGCTTGCCGTACTTCGATTTTGCGCGCAAGATATATGCATTTGCGGGACACCCGGTGCAGGAGAAGGACATCAAAGTTATGCCGTATCGCCTCATACTCGGCTTTGCGGTCTTAGGAGAATGGCTATACTGGGCTTTCACATTTGGTACTACAGTTCCGGATATGAGGAGGCTGGGTATTGAGTATCTGGGTGGGGGCTGTGAGTGGGATATCAGCAAGGCAAAGGAGAGATTAGGGTATAAGCCTGTGGCTGATCAGGATGCAGTGTTGAAGCAAGTTGCAGAGTCGGAAGCTAAGCGGTTGGGTATTTAGCAATACCTTATTGTACTAGTAATAGGACAGGCTCTTCCTCATGTAAGACACTTAATACATTTTCCTTGCATACCTAGGTACTCTCTACTCCGTATACCACTCGCTTTTTTAAGTCTAACACTCCCCACTAATAATAACTATATTCTAAACAAGCTTATTTTCTTAGTATTTCAGGTTTTCTTTTATATAATACCTTTTTTAACCAACTAGAGCGCAGGGGTTATGTTTTTTTAAACTACTAAAGTTTTTAAAGAAACCCGTGAGGCTACCTACCTATCCAATTAGATAAATCCTTATGCCTTAGGCACGTACTAATCTGAAAGGCGGAGGATCCTTGATTAGTAAGATAAGATTATAAAGCTGAATGACATCTCTTCCCGCCAATGGTAATCCACGCTACATCCTGTGTTTTGTTTTTGTTTCCTTTCCTCTTTCGGTTTGACAACAGCAACAACAACATCATGTGATGGAGATTTCTGGGGATGACATTGCGGATGTTGTTTTGAAGCAGTTCGACAGCTGGGAGAAGAAGAGGAAACCTGTTGTAAGGACGAATGGTGTGAGGGAGTGGGTGCCATTAAGTGGGATCGTTGCTCAAGGTAGACCTCTATAAAATGATAGTGAAGATTCTAATATTGACCTTTTTCTACAGGGAAAAATGGATTTACCTGTTTAGCTGCTGCGTATAAGACCATTGCATTCTCAACATCTGGCTAGTCTGCTGATTCGTGGTAGGACTGGCATGAAATGTCTTCCCCAGAAGAGCATCCCTCAGGCGCAAGGCGTGGTGTTGCATGATTGGCATGCTGAAGTTTTGGCAATTCGCTCCTTCAATCGATTCTTACTCGAAGAATGCCATTCTCTTGCGCTTTCGAAGAAGAGGTCTTCTGAGTATGTCCGTGTAAGAGACGAGCATGAGAGAACGGAATCTCATTTTCAACCATTTGCTCTAAAGGAGGGGATAAATCTTCACATGTATTGCTCGGAGGCTCCATGTATGTCATAACCCTTTGATACGTGCAAAAGGGCCTCTCTGACTATTTGTTCAGGTGGAGACGCAAGCATGGAGCTCACAATGGCATCCCAAGACGATGCTACACCGTGGTCACTTCCTCCAGCCACGGACTCCCTGTCTCCCGAAACACCACACATACCTGCTTCAGCGCCAGAGCCAATTCTCCACGGCCGCTCCTACTTCTCAGCGCTCGGCATAGTCCGCCGCAAACCGTCCCGCCCAGACGCGCCCCCAACGCTCTCCAAATCCTGCACCGACAAACTCGCCCTCAAACAATCAACCTCGCTCCTCAGTTCCCCAACCTCACTCCTCATATCCCCCGCAAACATCTACATCCACACCCTCGTTCTCCCCGCCTCACAACTCTCCTCTACCGCCGTCACGCGCGCCTTCGCCCCTTCCGGACGCCTCGAGCCCCTGGTCGGGAAACAATGGGCAGGCGGCTACGCCTTCAAACCCTTCCGCGTCCTTGCCACGGAAAAGGAATTCGCCTTCTCCCGACGCAGCGCGACAGACGTCGTTCCTAGCAACATAGCCTCGTCATGGACGCCGAACGGTAGCGAGACGTTGATAGGTGGCACGCTGCAAGGAAGGAAACAGTTTGATGTGCGGGGTGCGAGTAGGGTTTGTAAGAGGAGGATGTGGAAGCTTGCGCTTGAGGTTGCGGTTGCGGTTGCGGTTGCGGCTGGTGTGCCGGCTGTTGAAAGGTGTTTGAGAATGGAAGAGTATGGGGATTTGAAGGGGGCCGTGCTGCTGGATAGGAGGAGGAGGGTCAAGGGGGATGTTAGAGCGGTTCTTGGGGGGTGGGTTAGAAATGAGGGTGGTGAAGGGTTTGGTGTTGAGGGGGTGGAGGTTTAGATTAGATGCCGTAGGTGCTTCGTATTGGATCTCGATCTATCTCTTGTCTTCTATTGGATGCTGTTCAAGGCTGTCATTCCATAAGATCTGTTGAAGGGACGCCGCAACTCTGGGGAACCAACTCTGCATTCGGGTTAGCTTGCTTTTTCTCAAGGTGGGTGGGAAGGGAATGCGATGAAGCTTGTTAGTAGAGTATGGCGTTGGCGTTGACGTATATGTGGTTATACTGTATCATTGCTATAACATACTATACTGTATCTTGCCATCTTATTATCTATTTCCCTAGGAACTCAAGCTCTAAATCCCCCCACCATATACTTTCCATGATTCCAGCAAGTCCATAAATGCTACGTATATAATTCAACTCCAACCATTTGCCACCTAACAACCTTTAAACTCCAACTC
>QGMF01000311.1:0-39928 GCA_007821475.1 Lachnellula arida | reverse complement strand
CACGTGTCACGTTCGTAACACCATGCCCCCTAGCAGCTGCGGCAATAGGGTTGGTAGGAGTAAGAGAAGGCTGCGGCTTTACTTGCTTATACTATAGCTCATATCCCTGCAGTTTAGCGAGAACGTTTTCAAGAGTGAAATTGGCTATTACAAAGTATGCATTGCGAGCAGGCAACTAATAGGAGTTAACCGGGAGACCTATGACTAGTCTCGTCGCAACTCTCTCCTCTATTATAGCGTGAGGTGTCCCCTATAGCTTAAGCTAAAGGTTTAGAAGGTTATTTGAGAAGCCTCTAATTGTCTATCTAGAAGTAGGGTCCTAAGTCTTCAAGTTAAAGTCTCCTTTAAGCCTAGCGCTTTGACTAATATGCGTAGTTTAGTCCGACTTCTTAAGCTTGTCCCACACTGCTTTTGCAGAGCTATTGCGTAGAGGAGTTATAATGCTTGTGGTGAAGCCTAGGTTAATCGTTATAGTGAGAATCTAAATGGCGTTGTGACTATGCTAGTCCTAATTCTCTCTTCTCGCAGCCTAATTAGCTGCAGGTCGAGCTTCTATGCTATCTACTATACCCTATGCTTAGATGTTATAGAGAGCGATTTTAGCTGTACGGGCCTAAACTGCGTAGTTCTCACCTGAAAAGACTATCACTCTTCCTCCCTTAGTCTTGATAGATTCCTCTCTCGTAGAGGTAGTCGCAGAAGAGCGTTTTTTGGCTAAAGTGGCGGATGTAGACATTGCGGCGGCGGCGGCGGTCTGCGATAGCGATGTTAATAGCGGTGAGGTCTATAAAGGTCTATACTAGCTTGTACTAGCGTCTAATATATCGTAGAATATGCGGAAATGCGTTAAACCGAGCGAAATAACCTGTTGGGATTTGGTGGTAACACGATGTCTGTATTGTATGTGGTTACGTGTCTTCTAGCTACACGAGAAGAGTTTTATAGTGTCTGCTGACTAAGCAATACTAAAGTCCAACAGTCGATTATAAACCGAGTTCTTCTATAGCTACGGCAAGGCACCGGGACATGTTAGCTCAAATCGCAAATTTGGTCCGAGCTTCATGCTGTAGTTTCACCGAGTGGCTTAGTACGCGCCTATCGCTATTAGTAACTATAAGTAGCTAGGCTTAGTAATATATCTATAGGGCTTCCTAGCTTTCCTACTTATAAATAACCACAAAACCGTAAATAACTTCGGATAATAATATATAAGATATATTTAGAGCTAACCTAGCGCATTTAAACGCTATTAGAATTAGCTTTTTATCTCTAGTATTAGCTATGATGCGGCTATTTTAAGTACGGAGTAATTACTCCATAAGGATTTTTTAGGTGGGGTGGCCTATGCGCTCAGCTAATGCATCGGCGCTTAGAGCTTTTCTCTCTTCTCCGTAGGAGCAAATGCGATAACGGCTATTATATATAATAGTTAAAAAATAAAAAAATAAAATTAATAGGAGGCAGAAAGTACTATAAGACGAAATAAATAGTAGGAGTAGCCTAGCCTAAGTCTATATCCAAGAAAAAGTTATAAGTTTTAGGCGAATATATAGAGCGCGCGCACTAAGTTACTCGGTGAAAGATATTTTGCCGTAGTGTCAAGCTCGGACGAAATGTGATTTGAGCCAACATGTCCCGGTGCCCTGCCCTATATAGCGAGCAATCAGGACTCAATAATAACGCAGATGGCCATAATAGAATCATGTGCTCTTTTTCTCTTTTCAATACAAGATACCCGTGACATTTGGCCTCCAACAATCGCGCTTGTTCTTCAAAGGGCCTAGTCTCCCGCAGTGCATGCAGGCTGCTGGTGGTGTGGGTTCAGCCTTCTCAGCCTTCTCATCACCAAAGCCTACCACCGCCAGCTACCATGGATATGCATGTGCTCCAAGGGGGTGTAGCTGTGGCCGAGTACACAAGTATATTGCTGGAATACTCACCATACGTTGGCAAACCCTTCCCACTCGATATTCCACGACAACATGGCGACACTTCCAACCGCCCCCTCGAGCTCGATCTTCGAGATTGCCTATCGAAAGCTGAAGGACTCTGTCAGCTCTGCACATGCGGATGCCTTTCAGTCGACCCCTTTCGAAGAGGTCTGGGCAGCGGCTGAAGAAATCGAAAAGGCTCACGAGGCTAGAGGCAATCTCCGCAACATGCGTCGCATTGCCCCTTTCCTGAAGGGTTTGCAAAATTATTCCAAAGTGATCGAGGTATTATGTAACGGCACGCCATACATGCCCTGGATCTGGGTGAGTATAGCTATTTCTAGTATTATTTTGCAATGCTTATATAGAAGCAGGCTCCGGTGAAGTTGATGCTTCAAGTGAGATATTCACGTGACCAGATATCAGTGTACCATCTAACAGGCGCGAGTGACAGCTCGCAGATCAATACACAAGCATATTTGACAAGCTGCTTGATGCGTACCGTCAGATCGCTGAAGTTATGCCACAGTTTGGTCGGCTCCAGACAGCCTTCAGCAATGACCCGAACTTCCAAGTCGTACTCGGCCTTGTTTACTCAGATATTCTCGATTTCCATCGCAGAGCGTACAAATTCTTTGCAAGAAGATGTTGGTATCCTTTCCGAAAGACGCAAGAAGTTTCTAACATGATACCCTTAGCATTTCACCTATTCTTCGATTCTATGTGGAAGTCATTTGAATATCGATTCAACGGTATCCTCAAGGATTTCGCTCGCCATCGTGACCTTGTCATGAGGGAAGTTGTGACTATTGATGTAGTAGAAGCACGTGAGTTGAGGATCAAATCTCAACAAGAACTAGAACAGCAAGAGAGAAAAACCCAGGACTATTACCTCCACGATTCGATTTCTTGGCTCAAGGTACCCGACGAACAATATGATGATGAACTTGATCGGTTGGCAGATATGAGGCAAGAAGGTACCTGCGAATGGGTTTTTAGAAACCCACTCTTTCAGTCTTGGAAAAATGACGCACATAGCGATGCAATTCTTTGGGTGAAAGGGATCCCAGGAGCGGGTACGGCTGCAAAATTTGCACTGTGTTATCTGCTAATTATTGAGCAGGGAAAACCATCTTAAGCACCCATGTTATCCGCCAAATGAAAGAAGAAGGCAGGTTCACGACTGCTTACCATCTATGCAACAGTTATACAACAGGAAAGCATCTCCTTGGAGAACTTATGCGGGGTGTGATAGTTCAGCTTTTGAGGGTCAACCTCGACTTGGCCCCTTATATTTTTGAGAATTATGCCAACAAAGCTCTGGCTCCGAGCGCAGCTCGCGTGAAAGGACTGATGGAAAAGCTTGTCCAAACAATTCCCTCAATACGAATTATCGTTGATGGTCTGGACGAGTACCCTCTTTCAGACCAAAGAACAATTCTGCATGAGTTGCTATTGCTGTCTAAAGTACCTGGTGCCCAGTGCAGGATATTATTCTCCAATAGGGAGAGTGAAAATATCAACAAAAGGCTAAACGGCAGACCTACTATATCTCTCAGGGACCAAGACGTCGACCTCAAGAAAGACATTGGATTATACGTACATGCTGAACTCGATAGCTCTCGGGGTGATTTTGGCAATGATCTGATTGACCGAATCGAGAGGCAAATTGTGGCCAAGGCCGATGGTGAGTATAGTGGTTTCGATACGCTTACTTCACTGACACATCTGCAGGCATGTTCCTCTGGGTACGTTTGATCATGCAAAGTCTAAAGGAGTGCCATAGCCCACAGGAACTTGTGGAATCCGTTAACACTCTCCCAGAGGGTCTTGACAAAGCGTGAGGATATCCCTTATGACCCCTATATACCGCTTCTCGCCAATCTCTGACACTAAATCTAGATATAAACGGATCCTCGATGATCTCAAATCTCGCAGCTCCGATAAATCTATTCGAATTCTACAATGGATAGCTTGCTCATTTCGGATAATGAAGGTCCACGAGATCAAAGACGGTGTTGTACTTCAAATGAGCGGTGCCATGCTCAACGAACATACAAAGCTAGTGGATAGTTTTTGGGAACACTGCAAGCCTCTCATCGAGAAAGGCCCGAAGAATACCATAGACTTCGTTCATTATTCGGCCAAAGAGTGGGTCTTACTTCAACTACACACGGATAATATACTAATATCTTTGGGCTATGAAGGTATGTTCTTCACGAGACAAGTGGTCCTTTTTTGGATTTTTCCGAAGCACATTATGGACTTGCCTTATCATGCTTGAACTATATGAATTCGAGTTACTGCTTCATTAATTCCGCAGTTTCGAATCAGGCTTTAGAATTGCGGGTTCTCAAAGGCTATCATGGGCTGCATCATTATGCCAATGAATTTTGGTTCCAACATCTTCTTCAGTACGCCAAAGCCGGAGACCCTGTTGAAGATGAAGAACTGGACGAGCCATTAGGAGAAATTCGAGAATTCTGGAAGCAGGAACCTGGTATCGGTGCTGGGAATTTAAAGCTAGATGATACGACTTCGGCTGACAAGATCAAGACCCAGCTAGAAGCTTTAGCTTCGACCCCAGTGGCTCAAAATATGGGTCTGGACATCTTGACATTCCAAAAATTCTTGTCGCAAGAAAGTTCAAGTCACCAAGCACCGACAAGTAAGTGATGAAAACCTGATAAGTTGATTTGGCCCTAAAATCTCGATAGACCTGAAGAATGACGAGCTTCGGTATGATCCTACGCATTTTAGCGATATTAGTCAACGTTACCAACATATCGTCCGGACCCTTATGGACTGCCCTGTGAACACCCCCCCTGAAGGTACTCACCCTCAAGAGTTGTATACGTTCAAGCAGACATATCTAGATTCGGCGTTCATTTGTCGTTATCGAGAATGCCCTCGTTACTCAGACGGCTTCAAAACGCCTGAAAACCGTGACAACCATGAGATGATTCATACAAAACCTCTACGTTGTGCCGATCCGAATTGTGAATTCTTTGCTAGAGGCTTCACTAGCAAAACGGGACTTTTAAAACACAATCTGAAATACCATCGCTCACCAGAGGAAGAGGAACCTCCAGCTTTCGAGCCCAGAAAAGCGCCCGAACTGCCGCCCGTTGCGCCTCCAGCTCCAGAACCAGCTGCAGCACTGCCATTGGTACCTCCGCTTCCGGTACCTCCTCTACATCATGAGGTCCCAGAAAGCGTTCCCAATTACGGATACCAAGAGGAGCGAGAAAAGTTGGCATCTCCTAGACGCCGTGTCAGCAGGGCGCAGAAGGGACTGAAGGTGCACAACTGCGACCTTTGTACAAAAGTTAATATCCTCCACGCGTCCATGGGCCACTAAAAGCTAACGAAAATCTAGATCTTCACGCGAGCGGAGGGTCTGAGGTATTATCTTTTCTTTCAAAGAAATTTTAAATTACTGAATTAGATCTAACATTGGACTAGACGACATAAACTCAGTCATGGGGATCCGAAGTATCCTTGCCTATGGGATGATTGTGGCCGATCATTTTTTCGCCCCGACCTTCTCGAACGGCATCAGCAACAACAGTAAGTAAATTATAGCATTTGCAAAGCTTATATTAATCTGATAATACAGTGAAATAAAAGCCAGCCCAGCGGGGAAGGCCATAGATCAAGAGAGCAACTGAACTTTTACTGTACCATATTCGCTGGTAGTAGGTCAGCTTATATAATTTCGGTCATCGTCGTGGGAGCATGACATCGGTAGTCGAATCTTAGATTAGGTAAAATCGAAAGGTATCCAAGGGTACCTAGGGAGGCATAATGAAATCCCAAGGAGGCTGGGTGTGCCCTCGATGATTGCCTCGTGTTTGTGGTTGGACGCAAGAAACTGACCATACAGCGGTTCAATGGTACACGCCATGATTTAAAGTTGCCAAGGAATCCCGTGAGAGTGTTACTGTGACTTCATGGACTGTGCGTATTTTCTCTTTGTCAGAAGAGTGGCGAGCCCTGGGAAGCGTGGGTTTTTGAGGCCATCGAGACAGCTACTTCATACGAGACAGCTATACGGTGCCTCTGGACTTGAATTTCCGGAAGATGACCCTATAGTAGGTTCGTTCTGTCGTTTCTAATTGGTGGCTGCGTCACTTCTGCCCTCCCTCCAGAATACAGTATGGAGCCAACAAGTCGATTGTGGAAAGTGGCGAGGCGCTGAGGTGCCAGCACAGAAAAACCGCAGGTGGCTCGGTGGGTCAAATTTGGAGGCCAAGAATCCCACCCTCGTTGGTGGTCCTTGTGGTTTTGGTGGTTTTTCGAGTTGAATTTCCAAGTAACTAATCTCTGAGACGCAGCAATAGTCTCTTTTAATTGGCTGCAATGAACGTTGCACGCATGCAAGGTGTGGGACGGCAGAAACTGAGGAGAGTAGCGAGTGCCAAGCCAAGGCCAAGCTTACTCGAGTACACGTTTTTAAATTTGGAGGCCAATTATCCAACATCATCGTGCATGCGACCGTAACGTGAGGAGTCAAATTTCCAGAAAGCTGCTGTATGTGCTTTGCAGATGCTGTGGCAACTGATCGGCGCTTTCGCCAAGACTTTTGGGCTTTTTTGGCACTGCCTCATGTATGAGAGCCGATTTGGCCCCTTTTTGATGTATTTCTTGGGGCGAGGGGCATTATACAGCCTCCTTGGAGGCCAAACACCATGAAGATATACTTTTCCGGAGTACCGTTTTCGAAAATTACACCTGGTGGGAAACTTGAATACCGTTCTCTCATTGGACAGTCAAAAGGTTTTCTAAATATATCAGATATTTCTCAAAGCTTGAAGCACAACATGATAGCAAGCAGATTGTATGTTGACTGTATCTTGTATAAAGCATGTTTTGGGGTTATTTTGAAAAGGGTGGCCTTCATCCTTCACCAGCTTCAACCTCGGGGAGTGGGTAGCGGGGCTGAAGCTTAAAACTGCGAGTGCGGTTATTCCCATTCAACTTTACGGCCGGCTGCCTGCAATTTGGAGGCCAAACAGCCTCACTTATGCGAGGCAATGAAATGAAATTCTCAACATAGAACTTGGGTGAGGAACTCGTTTAGCCTCTTGTGATTGGATACCTGGACCTCTACAGACTGCAGAGTCCAGAGTCCAGACCGCGTTACCCCGCCTCCCACCCTCCGCCCGGCTACCTGCAGAAAATTTGAAGATTGGAGGCCAATTGGAGGCCAATGGCGAACTGGAGGCTCTACGAATATTGAGTAGGATTCCCAAAAAGATCATACTGACAGGACTGCTCTTCCCCACTTCTCATTGGATATTCCATCGTCATACCATACCCATGGTGATGTCGCACATAATGCAACTAGAGCTGCACACCAGATTGCGCTATACACGATACCTGCTCTGACTGGCTGATTGAATATTTGGAGGCCGATTAACAGCGAGGGCCGCAGAGCCTCGTTCTCCCAAATTTCTACATCCTACCTCGACAAAGAAGCACAATAAGCGCTGCTGATTGGACACTCGTACCATACCCATGGTCATCGCACAGAATGCAACTACGAAGTAGAGCTGTACACTTCTCTCACCGACACGATACTTTCTCCGACTGGCTGGTTCAAATATTTGGAGGCCAATAACACGCCCAATGCCGCAGCAAGCATCAAAATTCTATATCCTGCCTCGACAAAGAGGTGAAATGACCACTGCTGATTGGGCAACTATCTAGGTACCTGTACTCTAAAATGCAATACGGCTACAGAGTCGAAATTTGGGGCTGCTATAGCCCACGGGTTTAGATTACAACTTTCCCAAATCTCACTTGATAGAGAAGGAAATGGTTGCTTCTGATTGGACTTATATCCTCCACCTTTTTGTCCCAAACACAGATTCGTGAGAGATAAAAAAGACTGAAGGCAGCAAAGGAGACAAGTTAGTATGAAAATTCCAATTTATAGATGGAAAGACGAGGCAAATTGGTGTAGAGAATGTGGCAAGTGTAGCCTGCTCGCTATAGGCGAAAATTCACATCAACTCTCCCTATGTACCTAAATAGGATTGTTGCACGTCGCATGCCCTGGAGCATGCCCTATAGGTTTCTATCGGGGCGAGCTCTAGGATTTGCTATGGGAAAGCTCTAGGGCATGCGACATGCAACAAAATCTCTGAACTTCCTTTTCAGTCAAGGATTCAATGGAGATTTCAGCCGACCTGGATACTGGAGGACAATCCTTACCAAGATGTACAAACACAGATGAAATACGGAACTGAAAGGCTCACTACGAAGGAATTTAAAGTATCGATTTGAAGCAGCCATCCGAAGTCAGAATGTCCGCTCTACCTACTTCTCCCCTAGCTTCTCAGCAGCATATTCGGCCAGACTTCCAAGAGACTTCTTCTATCATGTGGGCGAGAGCATGCTGCCCGTGATGAAAAGTTGATGCTCATAGCTTCAGGATCAAGGTAAGGTACTAAAGTGCTGTTAACAGCAACACACCTAGGCTGGTTTACTGATTTGTGAATCACAGAAAGGCGTCACGTTCAAGCTCAACTCGAAGCCACCCGGATGTTTATCCCCGATTCTGAACCGAGCAGAGAAGCAGTGCTGACCGGAGCGAGGGCTCAATGTTTCTTCTCTTGACTCTCTTCCGTCCTTTGCTGCTTGGCCTCCCCAAGTTGCATTCCCCGGTCCTTCTCCTTCAACAAGTACAATACTCCGCCCTCGATATACGGGCCGGCTAGACGAAATCCGATGAGCAGTGATACTATGATGTGCTAGGTTAGCGATAAATCTGAAGAAATAGACTTTAATGGAGGTTAGTAGATATACGTACATAGGACTCCGGGTCTAAAGATGGGATGCAAGCGCGTGGGGAAGAAAAATTCGAAGGTAGATGCAAAGAACTTTCGACTTTTTTGGGACATCATGATGTAGAGTACTAGTACCTAGGTGTTGAAAGGTAATTTGTGGATTTGTCCGGCAGCGGCTACACTTGTGAGCGATGTGAAGTCCGCTTCTGACTTGGTCATACATCGCGCCAGCCGATGCGAGCCCTTATGTCCGCTGAGGGCTTCTTCCAGGGTGAAGGTGAAGTCCTCCAAATACTCCGTAATAACAGATATATCATCACATGACCACAACTGATGTCTGGTTTTAATACTTGTCCCCATTGCTCCCTCCCGCTTTGACGCCTTGGATTCCGTTGGATAATTAGTAGAGTATGACGTTCTAAGAACAGGCAAAGGTGAGGTGGTGGTTTCCATGCCATGGTAAAACAGAGAGCGGTTGGAGTTGGATAGGAGAGCTGGAGGTTGGTTATACTATTAAATAAGTATAGAGCTGTCACATACGACCATAGACTGAGGAGAATTGGGCATCCCGTCCGCTCTGCCATACACAAGCCTCAGATCGGCAGATTATTAGTTGGGTGGGTGACCACCAGCGAATACCTGCTGTTGTATGTATTTTTGCCTTTTGTACGCGCATGGCATGCTGCCAGTTTCGTGGACCCCTTTTTTGTTCTTTCATCGCCTGATTGTGAGCGAAGCGAGCAAAGAACGACTATTATTACCTAGGTAGTGTTCACCTCGCACTCAATGCTGGGCTTCCTGATCGTAGTTTCCAGCGCCTTGTCGTGAAACAGATACTCGAGAGAGAACAGCCCGCGGGTCATTGCACATTATGACGGAAAAGTCTTTTGAACGCTCCTTTCCAGCATTTTCGTCCGGGTAAGCTATCCACCTCCTGAGTCCTGGTGATGACTTTCATACGCTTTTTCCAATATACGAAGTAGAAGCTAGTACTAATTGTAGTCTCTTGCGCCCACAGTTATCCAGGGCTCTGTAGACGTGAGCGCCAATTTTTAACAGGCCGAAGTGATGCGGACGCTGGATTTTTGCATGGGTGCACTGGCATCCAACGAGGTGCCAGAAAAGGAGGCTCTTCTGCAGAAGCTGCATTCACTTGCTGTTCCCCTCCTTTTGCCTCGATGGTCTTGATTACATCCGTCATAAGAGAGGTACTGGCCAACTTTGACAACCTTGGATAGAGTAAATATTAATTAAGTCTACGTGGTTTCACTGAATTGTTGCATTATTGATCAGGTCACACTTGCAAGAGAAAAAAGTCATTGTTGGGGGAAACGATTGATTTTATTGTTATTAGGGGCAGTTGCTGAGACCAGCGGTAAAGAAACCGCGCATTCTCAACGCCAAAGAAAGAAGCCAAGGCAAACAAGGAGCCAAAAGAAAAGTGTCAATCTGGCTCACCCGTTCCTCTCACCCGTGTCCTACACCAAAGTTCGGTCCGAGTCTTCATGGTCCCAGTCTTCCGGAATCCAGGTAGCCGTTCACTGGCAAAGTTCGGCCCACCAAAGTTCGGCCCGAGTCTTCATGGTCCCAGTTTTCCGGAATCCAGGTAGACGGCGCATCCATATCCTCCTCAAGTTCCGGGTCGTCAGGGTCCGAGTCCCAGGCCTCTGGCTCACCCTCATGGACCTGTCTAACGATCTCGCGGATGTCGCGTCGGTGTTCCGCCTGCTCCTCCGGAGCCACATTTGCCACAACCCACTCGCTCATATCTCGCTGGAGCATCGCGCTGTAGAAGCCCTCGGGAAGCGGGGGCTGTTCTCGTCCTGGAGCGGGGAAGTCGCCCGACTCCAAGCGCCGACGGAGACTGGTCTCGAACGCATCGAAGTCTTCAGGATCATCGACGTCGAACACCGTCACTGGGAGGTAGTTGCCTGCGTCCTCTGGGTCGAGGGTTTCCCAACCAGGGATTTGGGGAAACGAGTGGCTAACTTGCCACTCGATGTCGCGATTGCTTTCCGCGAGGTCCAGTAGTTCTACCCGGGCTTTTTCAAGGATGGACACCAAGTATTCTCGCGCTGCGTCAGTTTGCTCGTGCATTTCGAGCTGCTCGTTAACGCAGAGGACGATTTTGTTTCGGTAGTCCTCTTTGTCCGCGATGCCCCTTTTCAAGTGCGCGGTCCGGAGTGCTCGCCACGGTTCGAGAAATGGAGACGTGCCGGAGAATTGCGACATAACTTTTGCTTTGGCTGGTTGAGTGGTTGGGTTGTTGGTTGTCAGATTGGAGTTTGATGATTCCGGATTGGAATATGAGGTTGTTTTCGTGTGAGGATGGTTGGGAAGCTACAAGAGAGCAGAAAGCAGTCAATTTATACACTTTCTAGACATCCTGTCTAAATATTGTTTCTTGAGGGTCATGAAAACTTCGATTGTTGAACAATGCTATGGTCACTAGAACAACGCGACAAGTGTCTTTGTGATCGCCCAGTTCAATCCTGCCTAGGGTTTTGTAGAAATTGACTTTACTGAACAAAGGATTCTGGTTGACTAAGACTTTGAAAGGTGCAACATTGGGCAATCTAGTTAGACAATGCAATAAATCATTGACATGAAAATACATTTTAAGAGATCTGCGACCTACGAAAAAGGGCCAAGACACATTTTAGAGAGTATTGGGAGACAGGTACTGATCTAAAACAACGGCAACGACACACAGGTTGGAGATTTGGTGATAGTGCTACAACTTCGCAGCTGCAGCTATGGCCCGCGCAAGCTTTCAATCAAAAAATTGGATTGGGCAACATTACCACACATAAGCACCAAGAGGAGAGTTTTCCAAAAATAAGCGAGATCAATACATTATATAAACAGCCAAATCATATGCTTCCGCTATCGTAAATCATACTTCATACTCGAACACACCACAACAGCTCTACTTAAAAATCATGGACCAAATACCAGAGCTCTAACTTCAATACTTTCTCTACCGACAGCATTCTCTGGAGTGCGAGAATCTCTGAAGGCAGTGTGGGGAACTCTGCCTCCTTGGACTTTCGATCCAGGCACATGCCCCTCGCTATCGTAACACTCTAGAAAGAGTCTCTCGTCATTCTTCATACCTGAAAGATAGTGCCATTTCTGGCCCTCGTTGTACCTGATGCCTGCAGTCTCGCCGGTTCGGTCTGGATATCTGTGCTCGATCGGAATGAGATCTTCGTCTTTCAAAGACGAGGAGCTAGCGAAACCGAGAGGATTGGCTTGGACTGGACCATTGAGAGGTCTCCAGATGTTGATTAAACGGTACCGACCCCGTAGAAGTTTTTCTGCTTCTTCTGGGAGATGGTAGTGTACTCTTGCAGTGGCGGACTTCTTGGTCTGATCGATATGCACTCTGGTGACTGGATTGCGAGGCGCGTCGGGACTCGATCGACGGATTGTGTGATCGAAAATGAAGACTTTGTTGCTACCAGGTATATTATCCAGTATCAACTTCTCGACCTCGGGATAGTAGTTGTTCTTTATCGACTCGTCGTCCACAAACTCTCGTTCCGCAGACTCGGGAAGACCTGAAATAACTTGGAAGGCATCCTTATCTAACGTGTAGTCTGACTCGTGGCCTCGAATATCTTTGATAGGAACCTGGATATCGAAGTCGCCAAAATTTCTTGGGGGCTGACCCTCCGGAGGTGCCTCGACGAAATTAAAGGGAACGGAGCCGTCTTCTGGTGGGCGGAAGTAGTTTAGAGTCACCGTCGTATCACCATGGGGAATAGATGGCGTGCCGTTTGCTTGGAAGGCTGCCTCTGCGCGAGCAGATTGGGAGAAATCGTGTGCCGTAGTAGGCTGGAGAGGTGCTGCTGTTGCCATTGTATAGTATGATTGATGCAGTGATGTTATTGGAATACCTCGTAAAATCTAACAGGAGCTAGGCAGAGCTCTTGTTCGTTGCAATAGATTTTGGAATCGTAAAAGGGTTGAAGATATACTCGACTATATGCTATCTTGCTTGATGGATGTAATAAAGGGATATCAGCTCATGGAAGCGGGGTTGAGCAATATATAGTCCTTGATTAGTATTGCCTTTGTTCTGGCCATTTCTCGCACGTCATATGGGATGGGTTTATAATCAGCGCAGTCTTAAATAAGAAGTGAGTATACAGTAATGTTCGGCTTTTACCCACATATTTCCACGAAGGGCGTGCGGATGATTTGCTATTTCCGATACCTGGATCACATCATTTTCAGAGGGGAGGGAGAAGTATGTCATACCATGATTTGTAAGGCACAACCGAGCTAAGTCCGGTGGCAAAACATGGGGAAGCGAACCACCAACGTGCGGCTGATATTTAACAGAACAAGGGTGTGCGTCTAGTCTATTCCGTACTTTGAAGCTAGTCCCAGTATAGAGGTCAAGTAAACAAACACCCGCGGAGCCCCATTCTACACAACATTTACGACTAACATTTATGAACATGCAGAGATAACAGCTTACCCGTGTGCTACACCATACCTAACTTCTTCACTCATATCTACAAAAACATGGCAGACGCGATGCTGTCCTCGCCAGATCCTCTCCAAGATACTCCAGCCTTTCGAGCACCCCCAAAATTGCGACGCGCTTCAAGAGCCAGAAGCTCTCTACCCTCCCAAGGAAGTTCCCCAAAGAAGCAGACTTTCAACCTCGAGGTCGGAGATCAAATCTCCCCGCAGAAGATACGAGTTACCGTGGAGGCAGGCGAATCTGACATCGAGAATGCATATACCCATTACATCGCAGGCAGAGACAGCTCGCCCTCAAAATCTCGCGCACCAAAGAACCGACGTCGAGAACGAACAACTACCATTAGAGTGCCTCTCAAAGGACTCTCAGACTCCGAGTCAGAGACGCAGCATGCTCCAACACCCAAGAGAGGCAGAGGGCGACCTAGAAAGTCCATCGGAACTCCTGTACCTGCGAAGAAACGCGGACGCGCCGGTACCCCCACCAGGAAATCTAATGCTCGGAGAAAATCTGTCGACGAGTTAGGGGACGAAAACCAAGAAGATACCAGCTTTCAGATTGGCAAAGGTGTAGAAATTGGGAGAGGAAAGGGAGGGTCGAGGTCTAGATCCAGGAAGACAGCAGCCCCAAAGTCAACTCCAGCACCCAAGCAACCTGCTTCAGACCAGGGAGCATCAAGTATTACTAGCAAGAAAGGAAACGGCCGGAGAAAGACTCCATTACCAGAAGATGTCGCAGTTTTGGAAGACATTAGGAACGACGCCAGTATGGAGAATAATGGAGCAGGCGAATTAGCGGAAATGAGTGGAGCTTTGCAGCCCATTGATTCAAACGACCAGTACCCTTCCTCTGCATATTCAACTATTCGATCAACAGATGCAATTGAGGATGCATATCCGGACGTTACCATTGCAAGGTTTTATCCTGGGGAAGAAACTCCGCGCCAGGCTGGCTGGTCGAGTCCAAGGATTATCAAAGCTCCGCGAGAGTCGATTCCAATGCAGCAGTCTCCTTTGACCCAGTACGACGAAGAAAGTATCGCAATGGTCTCTGCACCACCCTCAGACAGATATCAAGGCGAAGATCAACAAGATGAATATGGAGAGGACGAGGAAGCACGGGACGGCCTCGGTGTCATGGGAGAATTTGATACTATTTTGGAGAGCGAAGGATTCAGCATGATATCTGTCGACTCGGTGCCTTCACTGCGCGAGCACTTGAGTAGCCCCATGAATCAAAACCCAGAAAGCGAATCAGCAAAACCCTTGAAAGACCAGAATCTGTTGTCCGTTCAGGAGGCCGTATATGACGACTCATTTTCAGAGATTCCGGAAGAAGTGCTGGAAGCAGCTACCCCAGCACGAAAAGCGCCAAACCAACAGCTAATTTCTGTCCAAAACTCACGATTGGATGATACTTTCTCGAGCATACCTCCCGAAATTCTTGAGGCTGCAACACCCGCCCGGAAGTCACATGTCTCGAGGTTGATGTCGTCAAATAAATCAAGAGTTCAAAATTCCATCTCTGGCAAAGCAGCTGGTGCTCCTGAAGCATCCACTCCTGCTGGAGCACTTTCCAAAGAATCAATCTCCGCACAGAAGCCACAGGACCAGGAATTCTATGAAGATTCTTTCTCGGCAATTCCAGAGGATGTGCTAGAGGCAGCAACTCCAGCACCAAAAGCTCAGGCAGTATTGAAACCAACTGGGTCTTCAGCACCAAACGGATTAAAACCGCCTACCTCTAAGCTGGACCTTTCTCGCTCTCAACAAACTTTAAGCCCACGTCTCCTAACTCCCGAGGAGACTCCATCTCCACCCGATGAACCCCCAACTGAGAAAACGTCACGATCGAGTAGCAAAGCATCATCACGTTCTTCCGGACGAGGCGCCCAGGAGAAGACAGAGATTGAGTCATCCATAAACCATTCCCACATGCCTTCTTCACCTCCATCGATAGCACCTAGAAGGTATACCTACACAGCACATCTTCGCAAAAACCGCCAGCTAAACCCAGATTCGACGGAGACGCCATCGATTGTATTTTCGTCTCCATCTTTACCGCCTCTTGTTCAACAGCCGCGACGACAACCTAATTCAGGCCTGACTTTGGAAGCAACCCAACGGCCGCCTCTGTCTCCTATTGCTCGTACTGGTCGTGTTCTGCAAGATGTCCCTGTACCATCGTCACCAAGAAGTCGATCGCAAAGCTTAGGCAGCCCTTTCAAAAGCCCCAATTCTGACCGGAAATCTCCAAGCATGGCACGAGAGGCCCAGCCTTTCTCATCTCAGGATCGCTCTGCAAGGCCGCCCCCTCAACTTGATCTCAATGGTAATTTGACAGCCTCTGCATCACAAAGTTGGAATCATCGGGCTGGCCGGGATGACCCTTTCGACAACATTGCGCTTACAAAGTCTTCTCATGAGAGAGAGTACAGTCTTGAGGTGCCCAACCAGCGACCACGGGGCATCTCAGATTCACGACTATCTACTGTTGGAGCAGATGCTGGTTCAGTTCGAAGTGATGATTCTATGAGCTGGCAAGCAGAGGATGAAGTCCCTCTCAGCGGCAGTGTTCTATCCACCAATATTAGCGCCAACTCATCTGTGAATGCAAGAGCCTTTTCAGCTGCGAGTACTAGTAAATTCAATTCAACTTCGAATCAGAAGGACGCAGCTGAAAGAGCTGAGATTAGCAAGCAGATTGAGTCTGCCAGGCCAAGTGAAGTTATCGTGATAGACTCAGAGGACGATCACCCCAGCGCTAGTCATAGTGACGAGGATGAGGATTTTGATTTATTGTTGGAGACAATAAATTCTTCCTCGCCAATAGTATCACCATATCAAAGTCAAGAACCCCCTAAGGAGGTGTTTGAGAAGCCCAGGAGAAGCAAGATACCAAGCCCATGGAGAAAGAACAGCAAACGCTTGGTGTATAATGATGAACTGTCATCGCCAACTCTTGCATCTGCCATTAACCTTGGCAAGAATTTTACAGGCAGCGCTTCCTCCAAACCCGTGACCGTGAAAAGAGTTTTCACAGCTCAGCAAGAGAGTGACGATACCAATGATGCTAATCTCTCGGGATGGCAGATACCGCAGAAGTCAAACTTTCAACCGCGACCGAGGGAAAGTGGTAACCTGGACCTCTCTGCACTACTTGCGAATTCTCCTGACAAGAAACTCCCTGTGCTCTCAACAAGTTCGCGCAACACCTCTTCTCGAGTAGAAGAGAACTCGGATCGATCACAACCAAGAGAGACTGGCAAGGAATCAAGTATTGATTCACGTCTGAACAGCTCGAGAGAAGAGATGTCTTTTGCTCCGATCCCACAGAAGCAAGGCTTTAATCCAAGGCCTCGTAGCGAAGTTGCATCGTCACCTGTCAAGCAGCCAATATTGGGTCTCTTCGGCCATCCCTCAAGCCGTCCTATCTCCAGCTCACACCCAGAATCCTCATCCTCGGCCACACACCCCCTCGCCCCCTCTTCTCCAAGCAGAGACAATATTCAAGACGATATAGAGACTCCAGCCGTTGCATCACCAGATTACATCAATGACTCCGCCACTTCCCTCACGGACAAGGAAAACCAAACTAATATTACCCGCACCCTGAAATGGACACAAAACATCCACCTATCCTCAAGCTCAAGCTCAGAATCCAACACTCCAGCTTTGATATCACCAACGAAATCCATCCTCCGCCCCGCCACTTCCCCTTTCAAAACGCCCTCCGTCTCATCTTCAAACCTCAGTCCCTCAAAAGCAGTAACATTCGTATCCTCGTCTCCCATACCGCCCTCTCCCTCCTTGCCTTTATCCACAACAACCTGGTCGCATGATCACTGGCTACTCTTGGATCGCATATTGCAGAGTTGGAAGCCTGGTTCCGAGAAGATTGAAAGGAAGAAGAGGAATTCCACCCGAGTTGTCAGTAGATTGCTAGGCAGGAGAGTACATGATGTGCGTGGCGAGAGTATGGTTATGGAACAGTGGCATTTAGAGGTTGTGGATGAGTTCCGGGGTAATGTGGACGGGTGGGAGGAGAAGGGGGTTGCGATGCGGGTTTTTGCGCTTTTGATTGGGGAGAGGAAGAGGAGGGAGAGGGAGAGAGAGGGGGGAGTTGAGAGGGAGAAGCAGAGTGGGAGGGAGGAGAAGGAAATGTTTGTTTGAATGAGTGAATTTGCGGGCGCAGTGAAGTGTTGGATGAATGAACGAATGAATGATTGATTAAAGGCAGCGTTGGACATCACACTGGAATTATAGATAATGGGCGTTGTACACACCGTTATATGAATCCCTTTTTTTTTTAGCTAGCGGGGCGTTTAAATGCATTTTGTCTTATTATCTTTGCAAGATACCTACCAGTCACCTGCATCCATCCCATCACTCTCGTACTTGAAGTTATCAATCACCCATTCCTGCACTAAACTTAATGCCATATTACAACAATAATACTGGAGTACAGTACTTGTGCTAGCTAGCCAACGCCATATAATGGCCGCAGGTTGTTGTGGTGTTGATGGAATAGATACTGTGAAGATATGTGGTCGTAGTGGATTAATAAGGTTTGGTTGGTGGTAGGATATTTTCATGTTCAGATTGGGTGAGTGAGTTGACGAGGGAGGGGTCTTCTGGTTCTGTGGTGGGAAAGGAGTGAGTATGTATGTATTACTGTAGACCCCCTTTCTTTGGATGTATCCTCGTAGAAAGAAGCCTGGAGAAAGAGATTCGTTCACCAGACACCTGGAAATCTCGTAGTTGCCATGATATCTCATTTTCACCGCACCACCAGACGTAGTTAAGGTGCGCTATTATAATACAAGCAAACCCATCTATCTATCCCTCCCCTCCCATCTATTCCAGCATAGAAGCCTGGTTCGTATAAAGCACATCCACCACACTACTCAGCTTCTCAATCGTAGCCAACGCAGCATCATACCCCTCATCCCTCTCCGTCTCATCGAAAATAATCAGACACCCAGCTCCCTGATCCAGGACCCCGACAATCACCTTGTCGAGAATCATTTGCGATAGCTTGCGCTCCACTTGCTGCGTGTCTAAGCCGACCATCTTGGAAATGTGCTCGATTTCGACGCGCGAGAAGGGCTCGATTACTTTGATGAGGTTTTGCTCCAGCATGGCGTCGTAGAGCCGGCGCAGATGGTTGCGAATGAAGGGATCCGAGCCGAGTTCGTGGCGGTAGTCGCCGAGTGCTTTTTCGTATTCTTCGAGCGAGCGGTTGGAGTGTGCGCGTGCGACGGCTTTCATAGCTTCAAGGTTCTTGCCGGCGTATTTGAGGGCTTGCTTGGATGTCATGAGCTGGTTGACGTCGTCTGCCAGGTTGAGCATAATTTTGCAGAGAAGCATGTATTGGAGGGCCGCGGTGGCTTTCTCGGGCTCGTCTTGCGTGTGGTAGCCATCAAGGGCTTCGATGAAGTAGGAGAAGGCTGTGTTGAAGTCTTTGTCTTCAGCGTGCAGCTTGCCGGATTGCATATCCAGACCGGCCTGGAGCATAGGAGGTGTGTAGACGGATGCAGCGCTTGTGCGGGCGCTGGTTAGGGCTGCGCGGCCTTTGGGAACATTGCCTAGGGCATGATAGACGCGTGATTCGAGGAGTTGGACTTCGACCAAGACAAGCTTATCGTCTAGGCGTTTGAGCTCCTTGAGGAGGCTGTTGATGAGGGTCAAGGCATCGTAGTAGGAGGCTTTAATCATATAGAGGTTGACGAGACGGGTCTCGAGGTTCTGGCGAAGGAAGCCTCTGCGTTCAGAGGTGGCCCATTCGATACAGGATTTCGTAACGGAGATTTGGATATCGGTGGTGTCTGGGATGGCGTGGAAGAGGTCGAGAAGCTGTCGAACTGTGGACAGACATGTCAGCAATCCAGTTCTAATAATTGACTTTTCTGATGAAGCTTCGAATAGTCAAACATACCAAGCTTTGCCGTCTTTGCCTTTGCAAAAGAAGACAACACCGTCCGGCTCGTCGTAATCAGATTTACCAAATCATTTGCTCTCCTGCGGTCTGTCAGTATTGAGCCATACATCCCCACAGACTGGATCCCTCACTTTCCATCCCGATATAGCTCCCCCAAGCTGACCAGCGCAGTCTCATATTCCCGTACAGCGGCCTCGGAAGTAACTGAAGGAGGTTTGGAGATGATATCCTTGTATTGCGCCTCTGCCTCTTTCGGATCCGTCTTTGCCAGCTTCTTAGTCTCTGCTATCCTAGCTGAATCTGCTGGTGCCATATTGGATTGTGTTTTCTGGTGGTGGTTGACAGAGAGTAGAATGCTCGATACTCAGTGTCGTGTGTTTACAACCTCAAGAGTTGTGTTGCGTATGGAGCTGTGCCTGAAGACAAGGCCAGGCAAGGCAAGGGTTGATCCGCGCTAAAAGCTACACCCCTGCAAAAAAGTCGCAGCCGCCTTTTTATTTTCAGCAACCACCAAACTTTTCGCGGGGAAGCAAATGCAGACGCACATCGAAATGCCCGCAACACTCTGAGCACAACATGGTACGAAGATGAAGATATATATGTGCAACCAATAAACATAAATAGCTAACATATTTTAGAAAATAAAAACTCTCTCTCGCCCGACGGCGCAGGCCCAAACCCCGGGTTCTGATGTCGCAAGAATGCCTCGGAATCTGGATCCAGCATTGCACCCCTTCGCAAAGGCCAGAGGTGCGTAGTGTTTTACCCTCTGGAGCCCTCGAAATTGTCTTGCGCGCTTGGCTCCTCGGCTTTCGAGATATCCTTGAACCGCATACTAACCTACCCTTAGAATATACTCGAGCCCTTAACGCCGCGAAGATGGAAAGAATGTTCGCTGCCCCCTTCGTGGGACAGATGGGAAAGGGGCACGTAGATGGTGTATATTCGATGGCGAAGGATCCGAATTCGTTACAAAGATTTGCTAGTGGAAGCGGAGATGGTGTTGTCAAGGTCTGGGATCTGACAAGTCGAGAGGAGACCTGGACAACTTCCGCACATGAGAATATTGTGAAATCGATGGCCTGGACGTTGGATAAAAAGCTATTGACATGTGCGAGTGATCGCACCGTCAAACTCTTCGATCCATACAATACGCCTGCAGGCGCGGCGCCTTCAGCCACATGGCTGGGAGCAAATGCATTTACCGGCATCTCACATCATCGCTCGAAGAATGTCTTTGCGACATCAGGAAGTTCGGTTTCCATATATGATTTGGAACGAACCACAGCACCTCCCGAGGTTTTGAAATGGCCTACCAATCACGACACAATATCCTGTGTGGCTTTCAATCAGGTTGAAGATTCTATCCTTGCCTCTGCAGGAACCGATCGCTCGATAGTTTTATATGACTTGAGAACATCTATGCCTCTCGCAAAGACCATTCTCAACTTTGCAAGCAACAAGATAGCCTGGAATCCTATGGAGGCAATGGTTAGTTGCTCGACATTTTCAATGAAGATATACTAATAAGTCTACAGAACTTTGCTGTGGCTAATGAGGATCATAATATTTACAGTTCGTTTCCATCCCCCTCTCCAAATTCAAAAAGACTAACAGTATAATCTACAGTTTTCGACATGAGGAAGATGAATCGTGCATTGAATATTCTGAAAGATCATGTAGCAGCAGTAATGGATGTAGAATTCTCCCCAACAGGAGAAGAAATTGTCTCCGGTTCCTACGACAAGACAATCCGTTTGTGGAGTAGAACAAAGGGCCACAGTCGGGACATATACCATACAAAGCGCATGCAACGAGTCTTTTCATGCCAATGGTCGCCTGATTCTAAATATGTACTCTCTGGCTCGGATGACGGGAATATCAGGTTATGGTAAGTCGCTTTCACCCATCAGAACCCACCCTTCTATTCCCAGACATGCCCATCCTAACGCGTCAACAGGCGTGCCAATGCTTCCGCACGAGAAGGCATAAAATCAACCAAGCAGCGCCAAGCGCTCGAATACAACGAAGCGCTCTCCGAACGCTATGCCCACATGCCCGAAATCAAACGTATCAAGCGCCACAGGCATATTCCAAAGGTTGTGAAGAAGGCTGGGGAGATCAAGGGTGAAGAGTTGAAGGCGATTAAGCGGAAACAGGAGAATGAGCGGAAGCATACGAAGCAGCAGTTCAAGAAGAGGCGGAATGAGCGGGAGAAGATGGTGCTCGCTGCGGAAAAGTGATTTTGTGATCCGGTGGCGTATCTGGGAGGAGTAGCAAAATGGCGTTTTGGGCTGGGTGGGGCA
Source organism: Lachnellula arida (assembly GCA_007821475.1). NCBI lineage: Eukaryota > Fungi > Ascomycota > Leotiomycetes > Helotiales > Lachnaceae > Lachnellula > Lachnellula arida. The sequence continues at coordinate 18,459 of QGMF01000311.1, read as the reverse complement.
TTTGCATGGCGCTGGGAATTATCTGGCTTGAGAATGTATGGGTATACCAATAAAGTGGTGGCGAGTAGCCTGTATGGAGAGAAATATCAAAGCTTGGTGAATACACAAAGCCTAGTCTGATTAGGTACCAGGTAACGAGTTCCTCAATTTACTTGAGAGAAGATTCAGTAATTGCTACATATTATCCTCTTGCTATCATAAGCAAGAAGTAGCTCAGTGAACCTCCCACAGGAGCAACTGCTCTTCCTAGTGATGTCAAATACACCATAGAAATCCTCCGTACTATGGAAAAGTCTTACTCGGCTCGGCTCCAGGGGTTCGCTAAATAATTAAAGCCCCTCCATCCCTACCTTATTAATGAAATCCTGAGAGCAGAAGTCGAGATTCGTGTGTATTGATAGATTTATAGAGTAAAGAGAGGCACTTTTTCTAAGTCACTCGACAGGTAGATAGGTAGGTGGTAAACTTCAGGCTTATTAAAAAAGACTTGCTACCGTATTCGCAACTAGCACCTACTCACTTAATATACACATATAAATTACAACAAAATAAACATATCACTCGAACACATAACACGCACCTAACGCCGCAATACCCTTCACCAATAGAACAAAGCCCGAGTGAGTTCACACTCCATTGTCTTTCTCCCTTCCCACCCCCTTTATACCTAGCCTATCCTATCCTACTCAAAAAAAAGGGGTCAAAACCACTAAGCGAGAATCCGACCCGACTTCACAGCGCAGCATAACACAATACACGCAAGCTATAAAGCGAAATAAGAGTAATACTAGCACATACGACCATAGCTTGGGAAAAATAGGGCATCCCGTCCGCTCTGCCGTACTCAAGTTCCAAAGCGGTAGTTTAGTAGTTGGGTGGGTGACCACCAGCGAATACCTACTGTTGTATGTTTTTGTGGGGGGCAATATTGGGGTAATATTGGGAGGAGATGGTAGGTAGGTAGGTAATTCATCTGGGTTTGGTGGTTTGTTAGTTTTTGTCGTAAAGAATGATTGAAAGATACTTGTATAGGTAGGTGTAGGATTTCCACTGAATCCGAGAATCTAAAGTAAAAGAAAGTACTTTAGAAGGATATATATTGTTATTCTTGGGCTGACTAGGTTTTGATTCAAAGATGTCGTGCTTCAGCATGCTTCTTTTGTTAATCAATTCCGTGGAAAGTGGAATGAATAGCTTGATTAACACCAAAAGGCATGCAATTCATATCAAGTTTCCTCCCATCTTTTCTTTCCAGAATATCTCCTCATCTGCTGCTTGGCATTTACCCACCACAATATGCCGCATTCACATCCACATTCACATCGACCCCCAACACCCCCACCACAGCCGCCGGACCAATTCACCACCTTTTGGTGATGACACTCTTTGCAGGCTCTAATAAGCGAGCGCGTACTCATGCAGATGCTAGGTATATAAAGGTCTTTTGCTCTCCCTAGCACCGTCGTCAACTTCGACAACAACAATCTTGGTCCCTTCAACATTCTCAACTTCCCCGCCTTGGACCAACCCAAACATTTGAGAAGGAGAGCCGGAGCTGAGTCTTGCCCAAACATCTCACAAAGCCTGATCACTTCTAGACTTCGAGATCGACATGGCCGAATTCACCCTCTTCCCCAAGCTCTGCGCCGAGCTGCGTCTTAAAATCATCAACTTTGCGCTGTACCAGCCGAGAGTCGTCGAATTCTCGAGGGAAAATGCACGGGGGTACCTGCCGGATCCGGAGCCTCGACCTTTCACTGGACTCACGCCCATTCTCCACGTCAATCGCGAGATGCGAGAAGAAGCCATTAAACTCTTCGGACTGAAAAGAGATTGCAACGGCAATTTGGAATTGAAGTCGAAAATGCTGATCAACTACGCAGTAGACTCGGTTTTGAGATTGTGGGCAATGTTTCCCAGAGGATGGAAGTGGTTCGATCCGGAAATAAAAGCAAAAGTTCGTTCTCTGGCAATTCATCAGGACTGGTTCATCCAGGGTGTGACAGAGGGATCGGTCAGAAATCCTTTGATATGGGCACTTCAAGAAACGGTCTCTGCCTTCGAGAACCTCGAGGAGTTGGTCGTATTGGCTGTTCCGGAAAGAAAGTGGAACAGTCCTGAGGAGGTATATTGCAGGATAATGGATCTTTCTTCATTTTACAAGCGTCGGACCTGGGTGAAGGAATACCGAGGATCGGAGGAAGTGACATTGTTATGGGAGCAGACGAGTAAACAGCAACTCATCGACGGCCTAATTACCGAAAACGAGTACCAACAAATGGGCACAATGCTCGAAGATATGGCGAAGATGTGGAAGGTACGGAACGGGGACGGAGAGAAGAGGCTGAAGGTGACGATTGTACGAGGAGCTATGGATGAGAATAGTCGCTGTGGCGGCGTGATGGTCTTTGACAAGGAAGCACCACATTGAATGGAACATCTGGACCGGTGGAGCAGGGCAACATCATAGTACTATTGGCGGATGGTGGATATTGGAAGTGGTGTATACTAGCAGACCCCAAAATACCATGTGTAACAGTGTAAACAGAGCACGTCAGTCACACGTGCCCCGGAGAATTATACCCCGAAGGACTGGTCGGAGAATATCCTGGGTCCTTCCTGAAAAATTGCGTCCAAGGTTTATCGAGTGACACCCTCGGGGGCTCGTTCCTCTTTGTTATAGCCAGCATTTTCTGTTCCACGGCAGCACTACCCACATTTTGCATGTTGAATCGAGCAGGGACTGTCTCTTCTCGTACCACGAGGCTGGCAAAGTTGCGTAGGGCTTCCGAGGAAGGTTCTTCTCCGGCCTCGAGCCATTGACGCATTGAGACAAACTGGGGTAGATGAGTGATTTCCCGTATTGTGTGATTGATAGTATCTTGCTCTGAGGTATCGGCGTAAAAGGTACTAAATGGTTGGCCCAGGGTTTTCTCATCGACAAAGTATCTAAGAGATCGAGACGTCAGTTGCGCAACTTAGAAGTTGACAATTACTTACGTATTCATTTCAATTAGCCAGGTGCTTAGACTAGGGTGCCTCGTCTGAAAAGCTATTCCCTCCTCCGCCCATAGCACCCATACAAGATATACCCAAATGATCCAGTAAGTATGGTCCCAGTCCTCAACTAACACAGCCCAGTTGAGTGGAAGTGGCTCCTCTTGGTCTTCAGAAATGATCTTTACTACAGCATCGTAGACATCAGTGTAATTGATCTGCATCCAACTAAATGCACATTCTAGAGATAAGAGCTCAATGTCCGAATGCATTTGACATAAGTAACCCTCGATATACGCTGGAGGTTGATTGTGGTAGGGATGCTGGCAGAGGGAACTGAAAAACGCAGCAGACTGGAGTCGTTTCAAGATCTGAGTAAGAGCTCCTTGGAGGACATCTAGTTGTCTGCTTCTATAGTCCAAAGCCATGGTTTGGTTGCTATTCTGGGGTTCACTTCGGAATGTTAGTAATGTTTACAATTGTAACTAGATGTGGCTGGAAATGTCACCTACCTCAAAGTTGCTCCAGTTCCTCGAATTCGTCTGAAGTCATAATCCAATTTATCAGATAGAACCCGAAGAATACACAGGACATTCCGACCTAGTGGCCCTCCAAACACGGCAGAGTCTTTTTCGAGAGAGTAGTCTGGATCCTCAATAATGAATTGTCTTTCTCTTTTATTAGCCACCATACACGCCATTGTATCGAACAGACCAGCGGAGAAGAATTCGAGCTCCACAAGGCCACCATCTACTCTCCCAACACGGCTTTGCCTTCGAACCATGAACATGAACTCTTCTCCGGGCTGAGACCTATGAATTGAAGCATGAGATATCTGAGTCCTCCGCAATTGAGCAGCTTCGACGGGCGGGGTCAACTTCAGATTGACAGTATCGTTTTCCAAGTTAGGAAGCGTGAAGCCGTATCCAACAAGTAGCTCGCTATTGGACTTATCGCCGTAATAGTTGAAAATTTGTCTACCTTGTTGAACTAGGTCGCGCGTGCACAAGCCAAACTGTCCAGCTTTCGGGTCTTTCGTCCAGGTAACTGCGTTGATCCCATTATGATTTCCAATGTCCAAGACGGGGAGCAGAACGGAGAATTTATCGTGTCTGACATGGTTTAAAATCAAATCCTTGATGTTTTGGCTAGTTTGTGCGTGCTCAAACAGCTCTGCCGGAATGGTCAACGAGGCTCGAAAACTTCGGGTGCCAAAGATAGTTGCAGCCCACTGGTAAAGGAAATAGCTGTAGTCTTCCCAGTGACTGGATTGCTGCCTAAGTATGGCAATTCCTCTGTTCCACTCATCTTTCCATAATTTTTGCCTCTTCAACACGGGTGGCTCAGCATTCGTGCCATCCAGGAATTTTCGATCCGCTTCGGGCCACCATATTGGGAGAGCGAGCCTTTCTGGCTGCTCCGGTTGTGGAAGAAGTTTGATATAACTCCACCAGAACGAGTCCGCGCCCATCAAGTACTGCTGCACGAGGAAGAAATGGCCAATGATATTCGGATCTTCTGAGCTCAAGGCGTCAATGAACTCAGATGGAAAGGGTGGAGATCCATGAGGCTCGAATTCCGATGAAATCTGGGCCACATTGAGGTATGAAAGGGTGGTTTGGTACGAACAACTGACAAAATTGGTTGCGGATGGAACATTTTGGACAGCTTTGAAAGAAAGTCCAGTTATTGCATCCTGGAAAATCTCAACGCTTGGGTGGAGAGAGGTATGGTTCGATATCGCCCACTGTAAAAGGCCTTCAATCTCTGGATTGTGTTGAGACATTGTGTGCAAAAGAAAACAAAACTAGATTGAGGAGTTTCCAGCTTCTTTCAGTTCAAAAGAAGCAACGGATTGAAAAACCTTCCACTACAATTCCTGACACTTCCTGTCTGCCGACACAGAAAGAATTGCGGTCCACATCCAGCACCCTGGTGCACCTAGGAGAAGTAGTGGGATTTCAGGATCATGAACCGCCTTTTATTCCTCAGTACTCACTGAAGCCAAAACCTCAACGGTTCACTAAGAATCCTTTCTAAGAGGCCGACATGAAGGGGCCTCTGCCTCAAGTGGCGACGGATATCAAGTCAAACTCAGGTAGAGTTCCAAGTGCTCGAAAATTACTCCATGTGTGGTGGAGTGAGTGCTGGTGGTGGAGTGGAGTGGGGCGGAGTGGAGTGAACAGAATCCGTTGACCAAGAAATGCACTTCGCGCTACTGTATCCCAATCCCAATACGGTATCTTGACAACCCGTTCTTTCTTCAAAACCCAGATATGTTGTCATATACATGCGGTACGCAAACTTGACAGTCTCAAGTTGGCCATCAGATTCGATGGGCCTCACTCAGTTGACAGTCGCTGCCACAAGATGCACTATAAACCCACCCCGTTGCTTCCATCCCGGACAGAGGGTTCAACGGCAACGGCCACCACCTCGTACCATTGTAAGGGTAGAGTCTTGCGAACATGGGATCTATTCACATCCAGCGTTGTATTCCAGCGTCTAGTATCGATTATTAACGGGGCGACCTTGACGTCCTTTTGAAAGATGAGACTTCCTAATCTCGATAAAGCTTCTCAAAAGCCTAGCACGTACGCGCCTCTTCTCGCAGCAAATTTACCACTCACGACACAGATACTGTTCTTTATCAAATTATGGGGCCTCAATCTGGGGTATGATATTATTGGGATTTGCATAGGTACGATTACTCAAGCCGCCTCCAAAACAGATCCAGCCATCGATCATAAAGGCGTACCCATGTCGACCAAGCTTTCGGAATCGAATATCCATCCCTATATCCCACAAGGCTGGCGAATTGCTGCTTCTATATATAGAACTTCATCCCCGAGGACATGTTCTAATGCTCGATTCGACGACGAGTTCTGCTCTACGCTCTCCAATAAGTTCAATGTCCTAGTTGCAAGCATCGAATATAGCAGGGCTCAGTGAAGCAAGTTTCCAGCGCCTACGAAGGACGTTGTCGCGAGTGTCAGATATGCGAACAAGGATGATCTTCCTGGATGGATATACATTTTGGGCGCTGAGTACGATATGCTGGGCAACGAGGCGAGACAAACTATGTTTGCAAAATCTAGCTTCCCTGGACAAAAATGGAGAGAGGTCAGATTTTATGGGTTTGAGAAGGATGCCTATAAGTGGAAATTGGTCAGGGACCAACGGCATTGCTTCACTCATGGTCTAATGGATAATCTAGGGGCAGAGGCAGTTGCAATGAACAAGAAGAGAAGTGCAGAGATGATTGAAGATGTCGGTCTGTGGTTCAAGGGGCCTTTCACGAAATGAAGAGAGGTAGAGACGAAAATTCCATGGCTTTGCTCAAGTGCTACGTTTCTTGTGAGGTGATAACTTGAGGTAAAGCGGAAGTTGAAATTGTCAACTTCAACCGAGTACGAGGCTGGTGTGACGTGAGGAATGTCGTCGATTATTCACATGTTCACTCCCGCATAAACCGACAACCGACAACAGCTGATCGCACCACAAATAATTGATCGGGAGCCGCATTGGCTGAGCATCGTCGTGGGGTTACAAACGTCATAGCAATTATCTGCTCTCTTCTGGAGTTCTTTAAAGAAGGATTCCTTCGAGCTTCTTGTTTATTTTTCAATTATACTAAAACTTATTATACAGTATGTCTGCGCCTAACCACCCCACACTCCTTCAATCAATCAAGGATGGCATATCTGGTGTGTCCTTGTCAGATGGTGGGAGTAACAATTCCTCTGGAGCGCAAACTCCTACCCGGCACACTCCCAAAAGCCTGAAACCCTACGTTTGGGCCATGATAGCCTTCAAGAAGGGACATGACTTCCAGCGGCGCTCCTCGAAACACCATGCACGCAGAGTCAGTGAAACTGTTCAGTCCGAAGGGCAATTTGGAGCTGCTTTGACCGTATGCCTCCTCCCTCATAACAAGAGATCACCATACTAAATGGAGAACAATAGCCTCTCTACGCCGGAATCTCGGCTGCCTTTAGTGATCACAACACCGCGGTCATAGCGATAGCTATACATGACCCCGTCTATTTACTTGACTTCTCTGTCAAAACCATCGAACTAGCTGATGGTTTGGAGAAGGACGTTGATGTTATTGCTGACTATGTAGTTGGAGAGTTGGAGAAATACGAACATGAGAATCTTAGCAAATTCATTGGAGCGGGAATACCATATGACATTATGAAGCATAGCCCGAAGCTTTCTTCCAAACTGTGGTTGGAGATCGACACTGTCCCAATTTCTATCATGCCTGAGTTAGACGGGCCGGAGACTGAACTGAAGGATCGAAGTCATTGGAGTGAGAAATGTATCGACGAGCAAGCGGATTCTATGGCGAGAAAATGCATCATGTAAGTTTATTATCTTGGCCATATGCAGCTTCGTTTGGCATTTTCATAGTGAAAGTATCATTCCGTTCCATATATCGCCACCTCCTCAATTGAAGCCGACTAACATTTTACAAGGAACTTTGGCCCAAGTCTTGCTCCCCTATCGCAAGTGGGCTATAGAGGCATCGTCGAAGTTGATTCTGGATTCCAAGCACGCATCCTTACTCTTGACGACTTCCAAACTACTTGCGGTCCCCGTACTTGGGATGCAATGATGAAATTCGTCACATCTCTCAAGGCAAGAGGCACTAAAATTGCCTTCTTCTCTAGTACACCACAAGGTGGAGGCGTGGCTCTTATGAGACACGCTCTTGTCCGTCTGGCTAAGCTATTAAAAGTTGACTTGACTTGGTGAGTTTGTTGTGACCATACCAGTGCTACGGAGATCTAATGCCTCTAGGTATGTACCAAAGCCCAAGCCTGGCGTCTTTCGCATCACAAAGACAATCCACAATACCCTGCAAGGTGTTGCCAACCCTAATGAGAAAGTCACCGCGGAAGACAAGGAAGTCTTGAATAGTTGGATCGAAGATAATGCCAACCGTTACTGGCTCAGCCCAGGCGGCCCTCTGCGACCTCCGGCTGAAGGTGGAGCAGATGTTATTGTGGTACTTTCCCTTTCCCCTCTTGAGTACTCCTCTAACTGGAACAGATTGACGATCCACAAATGCCTGGCCTCATCCCGTTGATCAAGAAGTTGACTCCAGATAGACCTGTTCTGTATCGAAGTCATATTCAAATTCGAAGTGATCTAGTGAACACCCCTGGCACACCACAAGCAGATATCTGGGAATTCTTGTTCTCAAAGATTAAACATGCGGATATGTTTATCAGCCATCCAATTCCTTCCTTTGTCCCAGCGGATGTCCCAGGATCAAAAGTCTGCTATTTGCCAGCAACGACCGACTGGCTCGACGGACTCAATAAAGATCTGAATGTATGGGACCAAGGATATTATGGACACATGTATAACGAGCAGTGTCACAATTTGAGAATGTAAGTTCCTACCCACTTGACGGGTTTGTAGTTGTATTTAGCTAATATGTTACAAGGACCGAGCTGAAATGGCCCAACAGTAAGTTATAATAACCAAGTCTAAAGATGGACAACATGCTAATATCACCAAAGAGAAATACATCGTCCAAATAGCACGATTCGACCCCGCAAAAGGCATCCCAGATGTCATCGAATCCTACGCTGAATTCCGCCGCCAGTTAACCCAAAAGAACCCCAATGCAGAAGCACCTCAACTCGTAATGTAAGCTGCCCCTCCCTCCATTCTCCCACCCCGCTGACATTTCCAGCTGCGGCAACGGCTCGGTTGACGACCCAGACGGGACCATCATCTACGACCAAACCATGTCAACCCTACAAACCAAATACCCCGACCTCCTCCCATCAATCTCCGTCATGCGCCTCCAACCCAATGACCAGCTCCTCAACACGCTCCTCTCGGCCTCGCACATCGTCCTACAACTCTCGACGCGCGAAGGCTTCGAAGTCAAAGTCTCGGAGGCTCTGCACAAAGGCAAGCCCGTCATCGCGACGAACTGCGGCGGCATCCCGCTGCAGGTGCAAGACGGCAAGAATGGGTTCTTGGTCGAGGCGGGTGATTGGAAGGGTGTTGCGGGGCGGCTGGTGCAGCTGTGGGTTGATGAGGGGTTGTATGGGCGCATGAGTGAGTTTGCGAGGGTGAGTGTCAGTGATGAGATTGGGACGGTGGGGAACGCGTTGAGCTGGCTTTATTTGGCGGATAGGTGGGCTAGTGGGGAGGGTGTTGTGCCGAAGGAGAGGTGGGTTAATGATCTTGCTAGGGAGGAGGCTGGGTTGCCTTATGTGGAGGGGGAGAATAGATTGCCTAGGTTTTAAGTTCTGGTTTTGGTTTGGAATCTGGATGTTATGCTTGGGTGGGAGTTGAGCTGTAATTTACAGCCTGTAAGATACATAAAGTCTGGTTCTTTGAAGAATGTCTAGACTCTAGAGTTGTAGGTTAAATAAAACCTCTGTGATTTCAACTTTGAGAAATATATTTCGAAGGCTAGGCGTGTAAGATGAAGTGGACCAAAGAATCGAAGGAACTGACCAGAATCTACAACAGCCTGAAAATTCTAAAAATCTAATATAGTTTGAGCTAGATAAACATATATACACAATCAGATTTAAAAAAGCTTAATATAAAATGCAGTTACAAGTAATCATGCCATACTGTAGCCCCTCACGCAGCCCCCACAAGGCTGACCCTCCGCCTCGTCTCGCTTCCTCTTCTCTTCTCTTCTCACAACCCCCAAACATCCCCCCATCCATCTCCCCCCATCTCCAACATCTCCCCTTCTCCAACATCCCACCAATCCAACCCAATCCAAATCATCCAATCCCACCATCTCATCCCATCCCACCCCATACCCACCTAATCATGTCCAACTCCGACTCCGAAAACGACGAAGAAGCAGCCGCCATGGCCCTAGCAATGGGCTTCACATCCTTCGGCGCGGCGCCCTCTCAGAAAAAACGCAAGTACAACAGCAGCACCGACGCGTTTGCGTTTGTGGATGGGCAAGAACAGGAACTGGATCGCGGGGGTGTAGAGAGGGATCGGGGGGGTAAGAAGGGGAAGGGGAGTGGGGGAATAATGTTAAGTTGGGGAGGATGAGGGTTTTGGGAACTGGGAATGCGGGTGGGAGTGGGAATGCGAGTGGAAGTGGGGAGATACCAAAACCTTTAGTCTTGCATACAAATGCACCTGCAAATACACACGCACGCAAGGACACCCAGATAAATCTACATTCTGGGTCCAAGGTCGATGGCGATGGAGATGGCGATGGTGATGGGAGTGCGAGTGCGAGTGCGAGTGGTGATGAAGAGAGGCCGAATTACGTGGATACGAGCCTTCCAGCTCCGGTTGAGGAATACAGGGGACCAGGAACAGGAAGTAGGCAAGGAGGAGATGGTATTAAAGAGCTACAGAGCCAAGTTCCGGAAACGCAAGCAGGAACAGGAGCAGAAGCAGAGGTTGATGAGATGCAAGCGAAAATCGACGAGATACTTGCTAGTGCGCAGCCGGGGATTTCCGTTGCACCTGCGCCCTTGCCTATATCTGGGTATACGGATACGGGGTTTGTGGCGGGGATTGGGAGTCCTGCGTCTGTGTCTGCGTCGCTGGCTGTGGAATCTGGTAGAGGTGGAGGAGGAGGTGGGTTGAGAGGGGGACGGGGTGGGTTTTCGTCGACGAGGGGAGGACGGAGGAATGAGAGGTGGTGGGAGGGGTATTATGATGCGAGTTTTAATGTTAATCCGTGGGAGGCGCTGGAGAAGAAAGCGGGGCTGCGGACTGTGGGGAGTTGGTTGGAAAAGGGGCATTGGGATTTGAAGGCTGGGGTTAGAGTTCCGACGGCGGGTGTGAGTTCTGCATGATATGATACGCACATTACGGTGTTGTGGGAGGGGTGGGGATAGGAAAAAGTGCCAGGGAAAAGGCATGTAGGTTTAATGGCTTGTATTAGTATTCTTTTGATACCCAAATTCAAGACGAAAAAGTCTAACCGTCAAAACCATTCCACACCTCGCTCTCCTCCTCCGCCGTCTTCCTCTTGACCTCCTCAATTAATCTCTGCACCTCTGCCTCCCCAGCCTTCTCCTCATCCGTCATCTTCTCCACCCGCTCCGCCTCCCTCTTCCTCCTCTTCTTCTCTCTCCTCGCCTCCTTGACATCCTGCTGCTCGTGCTTCGCGCTCCACGCCTCCCGCTCCTTACGCTTTCGAAGCACATCCTCACTAGGCACATACGGCGCTTTATTCTTCTCTTCCTCCATCGCTATCCTGCGAGCCTTTTCGCGCGCTTTGTCTTTATATGCGTATTCCGCCATGTTGATCTCTACGCCGAGCTTCTTGTCGCCGTCCCATTGCTTTAGCTCCGGCATTTTTGGGAGACGGACCAGGCCCCAGGCGTTTCCTAGGTCTGTCCAGTCGAGGTCGGAGACGCGGAAGATGCTGCTGGCTTGGTGCTTAGAGTAAGCTTTTACCCAGCTGACAAACCCCCGCTGGCCTTTGTCATATAAAGCTCTATCGGCCAAAACTTCTTTTCGCATCTTCTTTGTAGTCGCTTTCGCCCCATCTTCTGTGATGGAGATAGTGGGGGTGGTGAGGAGTGAAATTGGCGTCTTGCGGACTTCGAGGAAGGGGATGTAGTCTTCTTCTCGGCCGGGCTGGAGAAATATTACACTTAGGCCTTTGCGCCCTGCTCTTCCTGCTCGGCCGCAGCGGTGCAGGAAAACTTTGGGGTCTGATGGTGGGTCGATTTGCACGACTAGGTCGACTTGGGGAATGTCGAGACCGCGTGCTGCCACATCGGTAGTAAGGAGAATTGTGGGTGTGACTGCTGTGATGTATTTTGAAAAGTTCTTCTGTCGTACATTCGGTGGGTGTTTCCCGTGGAGGGTTACCAAGGAGAATTGCTTCGGGAGCAATGCGCCGAGAATATCTTGGAAATAATCAACTGCTGCGCAAGTTGAGAGGTATATAATGCTTTTCTGGGGCGTAGGATCCAGTTGTGACAATAGCGAGAGGAGAGCAGGGAATTTGTGGCTGGCAGGAGTCAGCAAATATGACATTTGCAGACTCGCTGGCGTCCTTTTATCATCCCCTGCTGCGCTCTTCACTTTAACGGCGATCTTGACTGGATTTCGTAATCCCACTCTGACGATCTCACCAACTGCTTCACTGACACTTGCGCTGAAAAGTCCAGTACGCCTTTGCTTCGGTAAACGTCCCAAGATCTTCTGTAAATCGTCCTTGAATCCCAAATCTAGCAATCGATCCGCTTCGTCCAAGACGAGGACTTCAAAAGAAGATTGAGGACAATGTACGTGTGGAGATGAAAGAAGTTCGAGAAGTCTTCCCGGAGTAGATATGAGTAGATTTGGGCTATTTTTGAGAAACCTGCTTAGATCTTGCGCCGGTGTAGTTGTCCCACCCAAGAGAAGTTGCGGTAGAACCGAATGAGAGGAGGTAGATCTCTTCGTCTCTCCATCTTCGTTGGGAGTTAGAGCGTCGGCGGACGTTTGATGGAAGTTGAGTAGGGAACGAAGGACGGTGTGTATCTGTGTTGCCAGTTCTCGAGTAGGTGAGACGATAATTGCGCCGACATGGTGCTTCTTGATGGGCTCTTCGAGTCGCAATAGTTTTTCAACGACAGGTATTAGAAATGCCAGGGTCTTTCCACTTCCAGTGACAGCCTGCACATTGTTAGTATCATACTAAGAGATAGAGGAATTGAGAGCATACCTCGACTACAACGTCTTTGTTTCCGGTGAAGAGTGGAATGCATGAAGCTTGCACGGGCGTCATGCGGTCAAAGCCCATGGCGGAAATGGCATCTAATATCCATTCTGCTAGAGGAGGGGTGAGCCCATCCCAAGCTCTTGGGTCTTTCTTTTTGGCAGCTTCAGGAGCCATGGCGCATGGAAATGTATTTTTTGGTACTTTAGTCTGAAGATGTTGTGCCCAGCCCACCAAGCCCCAAAATTTTATATATCGATTGGCCTTATCTTATCGGCTTGCGCTTGAGATTTTCCAACACCGCCATTCCTCCCGCGGAGGTTTGAAAGACTTTACAGTTCTATATCTTAATGTTTTCCCAGATAATCTATTTCAAGTAATCGCCTTTTATAACGTATTTACCATGGATCTATACATAAACATATAACTTTGATGCTGTTGAAGGAAGTGTTTAATACAGTGGGTATAATGATTGAAGGCTTGCATGTGATCAGGTCGCATGCTGAGTAATGCAGAAGCAGACCCCTGGTGCCCTGAAATTTCCAACTTTCTTCTCATCCGAGACCCCCCCCGTCATCATACCGACATTTCCAGACCACATGTCGATGTGCCACGAGACGGCGCACCAGAGAGCATCATATCTTTCTCTAACCATGCAGCGCAGTTTTGTTCTGCCTCCCTCCCTCACCTTCCGCTGGATACAATAACCGTCACACCAGCCTGTCCTACCGCCAAAATACGCGCCTCACGCAAAGATAAACATCTCCACTCTTCCAACTGGCTTTTAGGCCTCCCCGTCTTACAGCGTATACTCACCGGTGCCATTCGAATGCCCTCACTACCACCTTTCACCATGTCGCGATCGTCTTCGAACCCTGTTCCGGCAACTCCGAGAGTCATTTCTCCTTCACCAACACCCTCAGAAGCTGGGGAAACTTCACAAGATGGCTATTTCGGGCCAGTGACAAGGTCTGCTAAGAAGAAGAGGGCGGCAACTCCGCAGCCGATACACGAAGATCTTGACGAAGAGGAGGAAACAAGCGCGGATTTGAGAAGGGCAAGGTCAAAAAGCAGAAGTCCCATGAGGGTACGAAAAGTCACTGCCCATACGCCAGCTAAAGCAACGGCATCTTCTACCGTCACAACAAAACCTCCGCCTGTAACTCCAAATGGGGCTACATCGAACGGACATCTCTCGCCCACAAGCGCCAATTCAGGATGGAGCTGGAGAGATCTGAGTCGAAGTCCCAGTCCGCTGGGTCTTATTCCTATACACAGACAATGGAGGTCATTTGTGCACCGACATGAGGTCCCACGAAAACTTCTGCATGTCTCTATTGGATTCTTCACTATATGGGCCTATGTACATGGTCTTCAGACCTCGGATATCCACCCGTATCTTCTGTCAGCGCTTGTCCCGATTGCAACGGTTGACTATGCCCGTTTCAAATTCCCATCATTTAATCGCTTTTATGTCCGAGCTCTCGGCGCATTCATGCGAGAAACTGAGTTCGAAGGTTGGAATGGGGTCATTTGGTACCTCCTAGGAGCCTGGATCTCCCTGCGCTTCTTCCCCAAGGATGTCGGAGTCATGGGTATACTTCTCCTAAGCTGGTGTGACACCGCCGCAAGCACCGTTGGACGGGCATATGGACGTTACACGCCTCGTATCAGGCGCGGAAAATCCCTCGCAGGATCACTCGCAGCGTTTTTCGTCGGTGTTATCACTGCAGCCGGATTCTGGGGATGGCTGGCACCACGGAATGGCCCGTTTCCTGAGGACGTGAACTGGCCTTTCCAGTTCACAGGAACGTTGTCCCTGCCGGCCCCTATTAGGGACCTCGCGGGTTTGACCGAGGCACAGGCGAGCATCTCTGGCGGTTTGGCTTTGGCAATAATGAGTTTATGGACAGGCTTTGCGGCTTCAGCTAGCGAGGTTATTGACATCTTTGGATGGGATGACAACTTAACGATACCGGTATTGAGTGGGATTGGGATGTGGGGTTTCTTGAATATATTTGGGTAGAAAGGAGGCGATGTTTCCAGCGGGTTGGGGGAAGCACGGGCGTTGGGTTGTTCACATAGCATGCACTAGAATAATCTGCCAATACGATTAAGTCTCCAATCCAGGCCTCTCAACTTGCAGCAGACTTGCAGATATTCGCTGGTCATGCAGCAAATTGATCCGAAGAGTCGTTTCTGTCCTTCCGCATGGGTCTTTTCTGACCGCAACCCATTTTCGCCCCATGTGCCCCATTGGTTCGTTGTACTTCTTCACCACACGCAGCCCTGCGGCCATTCGGCCATTACCGTTGGGACTTGCAGATTGACAATACCTCGCGTGGGTTATTGGATTACCAGGCTGGGAGGGACATGTTGAAATGCCATGTCATGTTTGATTCAAACAAGACCTGGGTCAAATAGGTAGGAAGTCAGTTGGGTCATGATGGCGATTGACTTGGCTTGGGTTCCTGATTGGAATTGATGAATAGGGTGAGGAGGAGATTCTTATACTCTTGGTGATGAAGCAGGCAAATGGATGCTACTATCAGTAATTGATCGCCCGCATCGGACTTGCGGTCCTGTGATCGCTGGCTAGCATGGAAGCTGGGATGGAACGAGCAGCATTACATTACTCCCGACAGGAGTAGGGGGACGTTAATCTTGGTAATTCCTTATTCTAGCCTAGTGTACCTATCCCGTAATCCCCTAAAAGTTAACTCACGACCTACTCCCCACTACTTTTCCTATTTCCACCATAGAAGGTCTCCAGTGGGCCAATAATGGTCGTCATAGTCAGTTGCCCAGGGCCGAGCAAGCAGGGGTGCGGAGGGGTGGCTTGAACAGGGGTATTGATTTTTTTTGGAGGGGCACTCGGGCTGATTTCAAAAAAAAAAAAGTTGCCAACACATACATACCTACATCCATCCATCTTCAACTAAACGTCTCCTCTCGTCTCGTCTCCATGCGTTGCAGCCTGACTGTCTACCACATCCACATCCACATCCTCGCCCATTCCGCAATCAACAGTCAACCATCCACCAACTATTGCCCCCCCCCATAAGGCAGCAGAGCAAGGCATTGGTCTGACGAGTGGTGGAAACCCAATTCGAATGTGCTGCTCACTCGGCCGCTGCTTTAATGACAGCGCGCTTGTTCGTTTGTTCCGTAGGTGGTAAGGCAGGTATCAAATCGCCTCACCTACTCATGGCATAGTCCCTTTCTGCCTTGAGGACTCTTGCAACGAGATCAACAGTCCCCCTTCACCCTATCGACCAATGCCAACGCTCTCGGCATATTCAATGGCATGACGGCTATCTCTGAGCAATGAGGATTCTAGTCTAGACTAATCCGCGCCAGGCTCCGTCAGCTAGAGCACCCAGGGATCACCCATCGAATATACTACTACTGCATGGCTGGGAGCTCGGGACAGACAGGAGAGGGCGGCATCACGGATCCGGGAGGCGGTGGGAGAAGACTAGTCAAGAATCCCTTGATCCATCAGCCTATCTTCCTCCTCCTTGAGCGGGGTCATAGATACGGACGAGGACGATGGGGTCAAGTCCATCCCCCTCGATGACTGGCGCTGCTAGTGGGATTGAAAAGGTATAAAAGGGAGGTCGAGCGACCTTCTTGGAGAGTTTCCTTCTTCTTTCTCTTCCATCCGTTTGTCCACTCCAAAAACTTCACTCTCATACAAACAGTTTGTCTTACAAACACAAGTCCACTTCACTTCACTTCATCTCACCTTGATCCATCCATACTTGTCCTTGCTTGCCGTTTGTGTCTGCACAGCATCGCACTTGCCTTCAATCCACTCCCAAACACTTCTTTGTCACCAACCAAATCGTTGTCGTTTGACATTACCTCATCACCTACATCATCATGGCCTACCAGCACAGCTACTACCAGACCACCTCCCTCCCCATTTCCGTCCCTTCAAAATCCCAGAATGCTCAATACTACACCCCGCAAAACCACGGATACTCAGTTTCACCCCCCGAGGTCGCTGAGTCTGTCACCACCGGATCAAGCATGACTCCTGCATACGGCAATTCCGCCTACTCTGCAACCTCCAGCAGTTACGCTGGGAGTGCGAGCGGCGATTACGACAGCACTTCTTCTGCCAATGGCGTAGATATGCAAGAATACATGCAAGATCGCTTCAACGGCGCATTCGACCCTCTTCCTCTCGATCGCACTTTGGCTGTCCAGGCGCAAACGTAAGTTTCACAAGTCCCCAGCGAGCAATTTCAGATTCACTGACAACTCTTTAGATCCGGATTGCTGAATGCAAAGCACCGCGAACTACAAGATTTGCAGGCATTGGCTCAGCAGCGTCTTGCGCGGTCTAGAGCTAGATTAGCCGAGGGCTACCAAGATGCAAGGAGGTAAAGAGAGATCTCGAATGGACACAGAAGCGCGTTTCGTAAGTTCTTCATTTCTCATTCTCATTTCTCATTTGCTCGATAGTTCGCTTTTGAGCGACTCTTGCTGGATGTAAATGAGAAAAACACCAACTAACAGATTTCCAGAACAATGAAGACAAAAGCCTCTCGCAAACACCCCAAAGAATACAAGCAAGCCCGCGCGCGCTACCCATCACCAGAATACTAGATGTTCTTTTTCTATCTCGCAAAAGTTTGATTTCCCAAAACGGCAGTCTGTTGTCGTCGTCGCTTCTCCCCCTTTCTTTTGGCGCAGCGTGGTTTTTGGATTAAGCGCGGCCTGGCTGCTTTATTGACGAGCGTTATGACTTATGATTGGATGTCCCACTGGCATGGAGACGGTCCAGCCGCCAGGGCTGCAGGTTGCAGTAGTTCCCGCGGCCTGCCGTTGTCCTTCCCCCTGTCCCGGGTGTGACGTGCAGCGCATGGTAGAGGTGCTTGGGTGGTCAGAATGATGTGGAGGCCGTTGACTTTATCTGGGTCTGCGGCTTACTGCTTTGGAAGGCGTTTTCAGGGGTCTTTGGGGTGGTGAAATTACCCACAAGGGAATAGCGTTGTTTGTGGTGTTTTTCTCTGCTTGGTTTCTGAGATGGGGATTGGCCACCAGGGCTTGTATTAGGAGCAATTTACATACACTGTTTCTTCTCTTTATCGGCTTTTGAGTGGAGTAGAGGGGCCCTGGGTTTCCTGATGGGGGTTAAAGCCTCTTGAGGGGACAGCCGGATGAGTGCTGTGATGTGATGTGATTTCCTCATGGGGTCTAGAGCACGAATGCCTGAGTGAGCGTGATCATCGAACTGAGACATCCTCACTCACTCCCCTTTAAGCCCATGCCCAAGCAAGGCAAGGCAAGCCACTCCACTCCCTCGCCTCGTGACAGACAGACAGCCATTACTCCGTGTACTCCGGAGTATTGTATTATTCGGGACTTAGTGGAGGACGTGAAGTGACGTGACGTTAAGCTAGATATAGAGGCTTTACTACTTAGGTAGTGTATATGACATAAGCAATTTACTGGATGTAGATACCGGTAGGTATTCAGATGGGCTCGGGGGGTAATAACGTGACTTTCATACATTTTGTCGTATTAGTGCTAGGTAATGTATACTATAGCATAATACTGCATGGCACAGAAGAGTATATGTATAGTGGACGTATATTGTGGGTATGGGTGTGGATAGTGTTATAGTTGTGTATGGGTGGATGGATAGAAGTAGTTGATTTAGAAGGAATAGTATGGTGGTGTGTTGTTAGGTTTGATTGGATTTTTGGGGGTTGGGTTGAGGGAGGGGATTTTATTGTATTGTATTGTACGGAGTACTGGGAAGATGGATA
>QGMF01000310.1:0-40125 GCA_007821475.1 Lachnellula arida | reverse complement strand
GGACGTGGACACGTACTACCTGGAGTACGACACGCCGCGCGCGGGCGGGTTCGGGCCGCTGAAGCAGTTGCCGCGGGGCAAGAATGTGATTCTGGGACTGGTGTCGAGCAAGTTGCCGGAGATGGAGGATCGGGAGGTGTTGAGGGGGAAGGTGCATCAGGCTGCGGAGTTGGTGGCGGAGGGGACGGGGGAGAGTAGGGAGGAGGCGTTGGGGAGGCTGGGGGTTAGTCCGCAGTGTGGGTTTGCGAGTCATAGTGATGGGAATGCTGTGGTGAAGGATGACATGGTTAATAAGTTGAAGCTGGTGAGAGCGCTGGCTGATGAAATTTGGCCGGGGCAGCCGTGAGGTAGGGATTGGACTGTAACTGGTGTTCATTCTGTGAGGAACGACAAGGGCTGAGTAGGTGAATGGGATAAGGGATTGGGCACAAGCAAGTTTGTGGTCAAATGTCATTGAAGATACTCTTATACATGGTATTTGTCCTTTACATGTTTTTATCCCATGGATGAGATTCCGCCTAATCTACAAGAAGTGAGAGTTGCGTTAGTCATGTCAACTCCCAGCCTAATAGACCTACCTAGGAGAATGGCGAATGGTACTCTCAGATATTGAATAGGCCTTTCAAAAGTTGGGATAGGCCATTCGTGTGTAAACCCCTCGACTCTGGTATTTCTTCACTACCTAGGTATGCAACAGAGCACCAGGAGTGCACGGGTTGTTTGGTCATGTGAAAAGAGGGGCACAGAATACTCTCGATATAAGCATCTTCGATATAAGCATATTTTGCTCCTAATTCAGCTATATGCTTAATCGTGGACGATTAGTTTTCCCGACAATATGCTTATATCGAGATTACTCTGTACTCCGTACTATACAAATAACCACATTCTATTTTGAGCTCTAGCTCCAGCCCCTGGCTCAAGGTTATGCCTGTTTGCATTCCAGTCCAAGTCAAGTTGCAAAGAGCAAAATTGAGCAAATATGCTTGTTTTTAAACACATTTGATGGATCCTTGACTCTTCCCCGGACCCTGCGGGAATTAAAAAGATCTCTTTCGGAGCTTTGCCGCTTTGTTGACTAGCTCCGTACCGAACATGCAGTAGGGTGTTGGTGGTGACGAATGCAATCAACAAGGACCCCTGTTTTCCATCCTTTGCAAAAGTGAGATCAAGATGCCGGTACTCGTCCTTTGATATTCCAAATAATTGCCAATCCAGACCGCGCGATCTCAAGAACCTGGTAAAACATCGGTAGAGCATCTGGGGATTTCCCCAGGACAGAACATCTACCGGTATGCGGGGTCCACGTATATCCCTGGCAATCACACTATGTGTACTGTTCAGGAAACGACGGCTCGTATTCACAGATGCGAGAGTCTAACGGAAGGTTCGTTAAATGTCCGTATGCTGCTCAAGGCGCGCCAGCACCTTCCTGTTGTGGAACGCTTAGGCCTCTGACTGGCTCAAGGATTTGTATCCACTCATATTCTACGAAACGGAGCCCCGGGAATCGTTTTCGAATGCCGCGCTCAAGTCGAGGTCCGAGGGGTCTCCCGAACCGTGCCCTCCAAGGAATGGAAATTCCTTCAAACATGGGTACGGCTCCGAAGAATACTTCGACGTCGACGTCGTGAGCCCCGACACCGTAAGTTTCACAGGCTCGCTCGGGTTGTAAAAGCTCTTGAAATCCTCCAGCCTCTTGCTGGCATTGACATCGCTCAGGTGGGTTCATATCCAGATAATCGGCTCTGTGACCCAATCCTTCCGCCAATTGCTATCCCACATATATTCCCGGCCCTGAAAAGACAAAGCCAGGTTTTCCTGGAGCTTATTAACTGCCCCGCGAGCGAAAGGGAGCAAGACACAGGTTCTCATCCTCGGAATAGCGGTGATATAAGGAACTCCCGGCTGTACTTCGATAGGCGGCTCTGTGGAAGTCGCATCGGGGAGGAATTGCTCGCATCGTACGCGATGTTCGAGAGGTATTTTGAAGGTGTTTACCCGATACGGGCGATTGTCTTGTGGGTACGAGTAGGCAGGGTCGACTTGTTTACGCAGAGCTTTGATAAAACTACTCGAGGCGGTATCAAACCGTAAAGATATCCTCTAGTGGAGGGTTAGCTTTAACTTCTCTGCGCACGTTGATACAATTGACCTACACAGTGAGATCTGATGGATTGTATGCTCATGATGTTCCCACGCCTTTAGCTTAACTTTGCAGGTTGATGTTACAATGTGAAGATGAGGCTCGGAATTGTACAATCAACGCCAAGCCAAGTTCCCAACTCCAGGGTCCAGGTACAAAAAGCACTCGCTTACTCATCCTGGCCCCATAAAAGGGGTGGAACCGGGGTGTCATAGCCCTGTCCATCTTGCACCTCTTGAAGATGTTACGGTAAAATCAGTTCCATTCAAATAAAAGAAAGTATTGATAAACTATTTGAGATTTGAGGGTATAAGCTATTAGGTCCGTAGCTAGCTGATCCGGTCCATTGAGACCTTTATACTCCGAAGAGAGCCTTTCTCGTATCATAAGTATATTTCAATGCCAGATGCCAGTAATTTGGTTGATCGACCTTGCTGACGCTCCAAGCTTTGTCTAATGCTTCTACAACTTCCTCGGGCAGCGGGCCGCTCTCAAGGTCCTTCAAATTCTGGTCAAGTTGATCCACCGAGCTAGAAGACCCGTTAGCTATCTGGTATGGTATCTCTGGGCCAAAGGCATTGAAAAAGCAGTCAGTGTCACCCTAAATACTCAGGATCCGCGAAACATTCAAGTTGTGACCACTTCCATAAGGAAGCCTTGGGAAGTTCAAGAGGAAAAACCAAAACTGCAACGCGAATTGCTTACCTGACTCCGACAATTACACCATCATTGCCGTCCTTGATATTCAGTGCCGAATGATGCACCACCCATCTCAACGCCACCTCAGGCATTCTTAATCCATGCTTCTCAACGACCGGCTCAATTATAGCTAAAGCGTCAAACATCCCATCTCTGAAATATCTCTGGCGGTAATTTTGACCAGACTTCGAAGTCTCACTGAAACGGCCCTCTTTTGGAATGTCCTTGGTTTTGTATTTTCCCGAGAACAGACCCCCTGCGATGGGGTTGTAGATCACAACATCCAATCCATAGCGTTTGCAAGCTGGAATGAGTTCTTGTTCAATGTTGCGTGTGATCGCATTATACATCCCCTGATAGATGGTAGGTCGAACCCAGTTGTTGTATTTGCAATGCATCACAACCTCTGCGACCTCGAAGGCTGTGAAATTACTAAGACCAAGCTTAACAAATTTCCCTCTACAAATTTCATTAGCTATGAATCTCTCATAAAGCGCGGCCAACTCACTGTTTATGAAGCTTGTTGACTGCCTCAAGGGTTTCTGTAAAGGGTACCGAGCGATCCTAAGAGACACGTTAGAGCGGTGCCACATGTAGATTTTGAGGACCTACAGGAGCATGAAGATAGAAGATATCGACACAATCTGTGCCTAACTCTTTCAAACTTGTCTCAAACTCAGCAGTGAGAACATCTGGTTTGTGAATGCCGGGTTGGTTTGGATAGACTTTGGTCTAGGCGATCTTAATTTAACACACTTCTACAGTTTGGCTCCGAGATCAAAACGTACCGCCAAAGTGAGACCTCTCTCCTTCCAATGGGCTTTACGAGTGAAGGCTTCCTGTTTTCCACCAATATAAGACCGTGCAGTGTCAATTTCATTGTACCCAGCCCCTTGTAGATGGTCAAGAGCCGTATTGTATTCATCCAACGAGGTGATTCTCGCGCCGGCTGCTTCGTCCTCTCCGAATGTCATGAGACCTTTCCAAGATGATTAGCATTAGCATTATGATACGTGCTCGAAAGTCGGTGTGAAGTTTTGTGCAATTTAATTCGAAGGTTCGGGTAGTGTTTTCGGTGGGGGTTGATTATACCTAGTATCACTCGACGCTTCGGGTTCTCCACAAGAAGAGGCATTTTGGGCTGGCTCTATACGGAGGTAGGGATCGTGTGTATTTGGTGGTGTGGTGAAAATGCTTCCTACGTGACTTGGGGGTTTGTTGACGAAAGATAGATAGACACGATTGCAGAATCATGGCTGCTGTTCCAAGAGTGGGGTCGACATTGACATTCCATCATCGATTCTATTGTCGCTTAGTACCGTCCCGTCCCGTCCTCTATCGCCAAACGAAAAGAATAACCTCACAAGTACCTAACTTAAGGTAAGTAGTCGTTGGGACCTCCTTCCGGATTTGTGTGTATACATCATATGAGCTCGCATTGTGCTTTATCTTCAAGTCAGCCACAGAAAAAGGGAACAAATGGCATGTTGCATTGCTCAGATTTCAAGCACGCGCTCACTTTCTGGGGTCTCGGGACCGACCGGATATCGTTCTCGGTGTCAACCTGCGTGGTTCTTAAATTAAATGCAATCAATCAAACAATCAAACTTTTTCGACTTATCGTTGGTGCTGCGAGTACGGTTACGGTGCTGTCAGATATTTGAAGTGTCACAACCACAACCCCATATTGCGGGCTAAGAAGCTTGGACCACCCCCGCCAAGGCCCCTTAATTAGGTAGATTGGCTACGGAGTACGGAGGTACGCAACACCCACACTTTTTTGCTTACGAAGTACATTATTACAGGGAGACTTCAGCGCTTCTAGGAGTCAATTCCAATATTGCAAGCTGTACTTCGTACTCCGTATATATCTCCTGTATATTGTTCGTTCCGTTCCCTTGTTCGGGTCTGAATTAATCCGTCCACTCATCTCCCCGTGTGCCCACCCAGCCACCACTCACCTGGCCTAAACTAAGCCCTAAGCACCCAAGCTCCCGTTCCGTCTTCCGAGCGCCCGGGGAACGCGTGGGTTGGGGTGGGATGGGGTGGCGTGCAGGGGGTAGTCGATGGGACCAATGCTATCCCTGCTAAGAGCCTCTCCTGTACTGTATGGGATGGGTATCCTCACCTGTCAGACACACCTGTCAGACACACCTTAAAGATACTGCACTACACTGCACTGCACCGCACGCACCGCACTGTATTGCATGCATCTATCTCACCACTCGACACCGAGTACAGTAAGCTCGCAGTTTATGGATTTCTATAATTAGCTACATATCGTCTACTCCTTGACCTTGCCCTGCTCACCCTCTGCCAAGACTATTCCCTTTGTGGATCGTCGTCGTCAGCTTTTCGCTTCACCATGTCCGATGAATCATGAATCAGGCACACATCCGATCCGTTCCAGCGGTCTGCATAACATCCTGCATCCCTGACTTGATGGTCCGTGCCGTGTCGTTCTTCTTGAAAGCCCCCATGTTTTCAGAAACTCTAATGTTGCGAGCCTCTTCATGAAGGCTTCTTCGGTACATCTATGGAAAGCATCTCAGAGATGATAGTACCATCTTGCCTAGTTCACATAGCCAGCTTGACAGGCCAATCATCTGGTCCAAGTGGTAAGAAGGAATCAAAAACTAAACCTCAGTACAAGGTACAGGCTTCAACCTTATCTGTTCTGCCCATACTCGTACAGTACGGACTCCGTACAGAGTCCGTATGCGCCTCGTATTACTCGAGTATTGCGATCCTTCCAAGGACCATATATTTCAAGGATAACACGTGCCTTCAAGGGGTCTTTTGCTAAAAGGCTTACAGTATTGGCAACACGAGTACGGACTCTACCACAGTACGGTAGGGAGGTACGGAGGTACTGCCTCGGCCCTTTGCATTGGCTCGGACGTGGCTGGTCTTCGCACATATTTAGTGTGCTAAGAGCACCTCATCTGATCGATATCTACATATTCTCCGCGATCTAACGCTTCCTGGCGTCAAAGGGGGGCTGCTGGCCAATCCCTACACCCGGCGGGAGATCCACGAGCAGCTTCTAGCCCGCCCCCAATGGTCCTTATTCGAGTCCAAGCAGAAAACCTCATTTGCTCTTCGCATCTCCGTACAGACATTTAGAGGACTCATCCTTGACTCAGTCAAGGGAATAGGCGACATAAAGCTTGAAGTTAGTGCCGGATCCACAAAAGAAATGTAGCTTGAAACATCCCCACGCCATTTTCTTTGCGCTTTGGGACATTTGACAAACGTCAAAACCTTTCGAGTGCTCGAGCGTTACGCTGTCTAAATTTGATGTTTCTACTCCGTACCGAAGTAAATCCTGTTGAAGGTGCATGCAGATGCAGGTACTCAATGTAGTACTGTATGTACCTTTAAAGTCCTCGTCAGCCGCAGTAGGATGGGTATGGTCTCCCGCCTCAACCGACCGCGCCTCACAAGCCGCTTCTTTCATCTGGCGACTGTTTGGGCCTATCAGTGTAAACAACAGAAGACAGAGCGTCTGCCATGGCAGGATGGCACCGTTTCTACCTCGTGGCATCGTTCCACTCTGGGAAATGATAATCTCGGTAGAGACAGAGGCCTGCGCCAAGACTTCCCCTGCTCTATATCAAAAACTCTATCGTGTATTAAGATCTTGATGACCCCATGATACTCCGTACAGGATGGATGATGGATCTCATGTATCGATTGAGATCAAATAGGATACATCTCCACACAGAGTTAAGTTAGCTGCGGCTCTAGCCGTGCTCTTAGCCTAGCTCTTAGACCACCATAGGATGCACCTAAGTAGTATGAGGAAGCGATGTCCGATTTGCATCGTGAGATCCCATTCAGATGCAGCGACACGGCCGTCAATACTTCGAGGCTACGCGTATACACCTGCAAGGCTCCCACACGGGACGCCTGCATAGCGGCGAAACGCTTTCACAAAATACATTGGAAAAGCACGGCTCGATAGAGCACCGAGGAAGGACATGGCTAACCTCCAAGACCTGATGGTGGGATGGCGTTAGGAATTCTTATATATAGAGGGACAAGAACCCCTCATATTCTCTCACATCATCAAAGAAAAAGAAACGTAGCAACTCATCTAATAATCAACACTTCTCTTCTTGGCATAGCCATGACTATCTTTAACATGAAGACCACACTCGTTACTTTTTTTGCGGCTCTTGCTGCTCGCCATTCATTAGCAGCAGTGGTTCCTTCCGTCTCTGACCTCGTCTCTGACCTCGTCCCTCGCCAGAACGCTTCATGCCAGAACACGGCTACCTCTAGAAGCTGCTGGGGAGAATATTCCGTTGATACGGATTACTACTCAGTGACACCTGACACTGGAGTCACAAGAGAGGTATGAAACCATGATGCTAGCTCCGGTCCATCTTTATTGCAAAAAAATCCACAAAATGTGGGACAATGAGAACGCTCTTCTGACATGGAAAATAGTACTGGCTATCAGTGGAGAATACCACTGTATCGCCTGATGGGTATTCGCGTTTCGCTCTGACTTTCAACGGCACTGTTCCGGGCCCTACCATAATTGCCGATGTAAGTTAAGATCTGCACCCAGAGTACCAGGCAGTTCCTGGTAAATCGAATCCCACCTCTCTGATCCAAAAAAGACTTGTGAGAAGCAAAATCTAACACTTTGATACAGTGGGGAGACAACCTTGTTATCCATGTAACAAACAATTTGGAATTCAACGGCACTTCCATTCATTGGCATGGTATCCGTCAATTGAAATCAGTTGAATACGATGGTGTTCCAGGTGTAACGCAATGTCCCATTGCCCCCGGAGACACCTTAACGTACAAATTTCAAGCTACTCAATATGGGAGTGAGTTCTCAAAAAACACCAAAGTCCAAAATTATTCTCAATAAAGCATGCATGCTAACTATGAGAACTTACAGGCACGTGGTACCATTCTCACTTCAGTCTCCAATACGGAGATGGTCTACTTGGACCCATGATCATCAATGGACCTGCCACTGCAGACTATGACGAAGACCTTGGTGCATTGTTCCTTTCAGACTGGAGCCATACCCCGGTTTCTAAGTTGTGGGACTCCGCAAAGCTGGGAGGACCTCCTAGTTTGGACACTGGTCTCATCAACGGTACCAACACTTTCGACTGTTCTGGTTCCACGGACGCCAATTGTGTCGGTGGAGGCAAGAAGTTCGAGGTAAGATATCTGGCATTCTGTTTGTACTTTATTTCGGCCTAGTTTAGAGTAGCGGGAGTTTTCTTTGCAGAATATCCCACGAGTCTTGAGTCATTTGCAAACAATTAATTTTGGGAAGAAGTGAAGCTAACTCACTATTCACAGGCAACATTCGAAGCCGGAAAGAAGTATCGCTTCAGAATTGTCAACAGTGCTGTGGATGGTCATTTCCAATTCTCAATCGACGGCCATAACTTCACAGTCATGGGAAATGACTTGGTCCCAATTGTTCCGTTTTCAACTGATAGCTTACTCGTCAGTATTGGACAAAGATATGATATTGTGGTGGATGCCAATGGTCAGTTTCTCTCATATCCTAAGCACTTTTGGTTGCAACATCTCTGGGCTTCAGATCCTTCTTGACCAAGCATCGCTGACCCTTTAAACTTACAGCTGAATCCGGAGATTACTGGCTTCGAGCTGGATGGATATCAACATGCTCAACCAATTCCGATCCAGACAACATAACCGGAATCATCAGATACGATGCCAGCAGCACTGCAGACCCAATAACCACTAGCACCGTAGTCGCGAGTACCAGCTGTGGAGATGAGCCTACAGCCAGCCTCGTTCCCCATCTTTCCATAGACGTTGGGAACTTCTCTAGTGTAAATCAGGAAGATCTCTCTTTCGGATTCCCCGACTACTTCCGCTGGACGTTAAACAGCAGCTCTCTAGATCTCAACTGGACAGATCCAACGACTCTCAAAATCTTCAATAATGAGACCATCTGGCCCTCGGACTATAATGTCCAACCTCTCGCTGTAAATGTTCCAGCCACTTTGAAGATGCATTTCAAACTGACAGAATCCTAGGCGGCCTCCACCAGTGACTTGTGGACAGTCTGGGTGATCGAAGATGATACGGGATTGGGGTAAGTAGCCCACGTTGCCCTTTTTCTAGCAGCAATCTAACAAATTGTGCAGAATTACCCATCCAATCCACTTGCACGGACACGATTTCTGGGTTATAGCGCAAGAGACTTCTGCTTTCGATATTGATACCGTCACCTGGAACCTTGACAATCCACCGCGCCGTGATGGTAAGTTTACAGGAGATCCCAGGCTTCCATCTTTCGGGACTGTATCATTTGCTGACTTTCCGCTCTCCGCAGTCGCGTCTCTGCCAGGTAATGGATTCCTCGCTATTGCATTCCAGAAGGATAATCCAGGCTCTTGGCTTATGCATTGCCACATCGCATGGCACGCATCTGAAGGATTTGCCATGCAGTTTGTGGAGAGGGAATCCGAGATTGCCCTCACAATGACGGATACGAACGCGTTTGATGACACTTGTACGGCCTGGAACAAGTATACGCCTAATGAGGTCTGGCCCCAGGAAGATTCGGGAGTGTAGATGGTCTCACAACAGCTTCAACACTTCGACCCGGGAAATCTGGATGATTGACATATGGAGGCCGACCTTTCTTTTGATGACATGATGATTTGATTTCTTTTGTACCTGGTGTACTAATGTTTGATTACTAATGTTTGATGCCTTCGATTCTTGTTATTGTTTTTGCATGGAGAGGATTGAGGGGACGCAACACTTACAACGAACGCATTTCATTTGTACTAATGTTTGATGCCTTCAATTCTTGTATTGTTTTTGCATGGAGGATATGGGGGACGCAACACTTACGACGCATTTCATACTGTTTTACTTGACGAGAGATGAGAATTAGCATTAGCATCAGCGTACACATACGTGTGCGCTCTCTAATATAATTTGTAGTCAGTTCGAATTGAAGTTGAAAGGACAATATCACGTGACTTTAGGATCGTTTTCATCGCAGGTCTTACCTACGTCGTGAAGCCTTGAACTGAATATGCCTGTACCTAGAATACAGCAGAGTCGATTCAATCAATAGAGTCCTGACTTCTTAAGGAACGAGGGATGAGGAGCAAACACAAACCTCAAAAACCAAACACTCATCATGTGATCAATGGGGATAATTACTTGGAGTTGAAAGAATGGCGCTAACTTCGCTGACACTGTCAGGCAGGGGTCGAAGCTGCGAAACCACGAGGCTGGCGCTGGCGTTCCCGCGTCACCATCTCTTGAGCCGCACACATGAATACTGCCACCTCAACTTTTTCTTACGATCACTTTCTGGTTCAAAATTTAAAGGAAAGGAATGGAATGCAGACGTTGATGTTTGTGAAAGCTCGAAAAGTCGTGGCCGCTTCGCCACGCTGTGATTTACTCCGTATCCGTAGAGCGCATGCGCCGAGCTGATTAAGATTAAGGCTGTGTTAGGTAAGTTAGGTAGGTACCTAAAATAAGTCGAGCTCCATCTCAATATCAACGACCTACGGATCTCTCATTTGCGTCGCAGAGAGCATTCTATTCCCATTCTTGTTTTATGCCACATCTGTATGCCAAGCCCTCCTTGATCACATCGCCATTTCCTTTACGGCGTATTATTCTCTGGTCCGGCAATCCCATTTTACCTTCTTACTTTTCAGTCAGCTTTGCGCCGCCGGAACGTCATCCCATCACCCATATAATCAACAGCACAACAATCCCTCGGCATCAATCGCACGTCAATTCACACTTACATCATGTCCTACACACAGTACTCCCAATACGGCGGGAATCCATATAACAATGGACCTGACGCAGAAGCTGCCCAAGGTGGCCCTGTAAGCTTTCCCTCAACCGCAAATGAAGGATGGAAATTAAATGAAAAAGAAACTAACACTCGATTTTTCTGCCTAGGGATATCTAAATCATGGTCAAAGCCAACAAGGCCAAGCCGGTCTCCAACACGAGTTGACCAGTACATCAAACTACTCCAATGCTGGCCTTCCCGCGACGCCGGCGTCCACAGCCTACGTTCTCTCGCAGCAGGACTTCCTCGCGCGCGTCGACCACGCCAAGTCCGAGATCCGCAACCTCACATCCAACATCTCGGAAATCACAACGCTGCACCAGCGCGCGCTGTCGTCGCCCGACAGCAGCTCGTCCTCGCAGCTCGAGAACCTCGTCACGCAGACCCAGCTGAAGAACACGCAGATCCGGGACCAGATCAAGTTCTTGGAGGGCGACTTGCTGAAGACGCAGGATGGGAGTAAGAGTGTCAAGTCGAGACAGGCGAGGTCTCTGAAGACGGAGTTTGAGAATGCCTTGAAGGAGTACCAGAACGAGGAGGTGACCTACCGACAGCGCTACAGGGACCAGATCGCCAGACAGTACCGTATTGTGAACCCCGAGGCAACGGAGTCTGAGGTCAGCGAGGCTTCGCAGTTGGATTGGGGCTCGGAGGGTGTTTTCCAGACTGCTGTGAGTATTCAGAGTGATGAGTGAGATTTGACCATGACCTGACAAACACACAGCTCAAGAGCAACCGATCAGGCCAAGCTTCATCAGTGCTCGGTGCAGTTCGCGCCCGTCACAACGAGCTCCAACGAATTGAGGCTACTCTCACTGACCTTGCGGCCATGTTCGCGGATATGGCTCAAATCGTGGAGGCTCAGGAGCCGGTGATTGAGCACACCGAGGAGAATGCCATCAAGACTGCCGACCATGTCGACCACGCGAACACGGAAATCGACAAGGCAAACGAGCATGCTAGACGCAGACGCCGCAACAAGTGGTACTGCTTATTGTTGGTGGTTCTTATTATCCTTGTTATCGCTCTCGGTGTCGGTTTGGGTGTTGGGCTCACCAAGAAGGCCACGAGTAGTAAATGAGTGCATTCTGTATATTTGTGGATGGAGTTGGGCAGTAATACGTAATACCTGCAACACAGCCGGTTGCTTATAATCATGGAAGCCAAAATTCTTAGTAGATATCTCACTTGCAGTCTTTTAGTCTTTTTATTTATTTTACAGTGGAATCAATAGCAGAACATAAATTTACATGATGGAACTGTGCAAAAAGCAGGACATTTGGATATATACAAATCAGTCGTAATTTTCATGTGCTTTCCCAGTTAAGACGCCCTCGCTCATTTGTCTCCTCCGTTTTCCAAGAACCTGAATCGCCCACTCGGTCAAAGTAAAGCCCCAATGGCCAGCTACGATCACCCCACTAAACACATTTATCACCTTGACCATAAACCGCAAAAACGAATCCCTGCTCTCCTCGACTGTAAGAAGCATAGGCTCAATATCGTACTTGAAGAATATGCCAGGTACTTGACGTTCCCCAACTATATGCGATTGTTCAGTGACAGCATATTGGTTGGTGAAGATAGTATGTCCGGAATAGGGAGTCGTACCGTCGACGGTATAGACGGTTGGGACGACGGAGAGGAAGTATTGGAACTTGTGGAAGTGGTTGGGCGTTGCTGAGATGGTGCGGTCGAGGGGGTTAAGCAGGGAGGGGTAGAAAGCTCCGAAAGAGAGCTCAGAGACAATATGCGAGAAATTGAACACTATCCAACATCAGTAACAAAACTCTCCATCCAAAACCCGCCAAAGGGGCCCAACATACCACTATGATCCAGATGCTCGGCTCCCCATTCCTGGTAGCCGTGTCCTCTGGCAGTAATATGGAAATCACCCTGCACCTTATTCACATCCAGACTCCCAAACATCCGACAACTATCCCCCCCCGCTGGACCATTCTTCAACCTCGGCGTCTTGCCGAACTTGGCCCTGCGTCCCCCCGACGCAGCAGCAACGATATCATGCACGTGCTCCTCCCCAAAGCCCTCCTCATGCTCATGGTACCCCTCGCCCGTAACCACCCTGCCCTGCGCATCCTTGCCCAGACTATGCATGCCCTTGGAGTCGACCCACTGCGCCCAGTTCGTCGCGTCCCGCTTCAGCATATCCGCCGCCAGGATCCGGTCCCCGGCCGCGTCCTGCACGTTGATGTGGATATCCTTGCACGCCATCTTGAGCACGATGTCGAGGTTGATCTGCAGGTTGTGCCCGACGCCCTTCTCGACCGCGAAGGTGTGGTTCTCGTGTCCGCGCCACCAGCGCGTGAACTCGCTGCTGATGAGGAGGAAGGAGATGGCCAGCATGGCGACGGTCCATTTCCCGCCGCCTGAGGTCCGCGTTATGTACTGCGGTTTCGCCTTTGCTGGAGAGGGAGGGGGTCAGTGAGAGGGTAATTGGTGGATTGGTTGGTAGAGTAGAGTAGAGTAGCACTTACGGAATGCATCGAAGGCCTTGACGACACTGCTGCCGCCTTTCTCCCCAAAGGCGTCCTCGTCCAGGCCACGGTCGGCGAAGCCGTTCATCGCGTTTCCTTCGCTTTCCTGGGATCCCTTTTACATCAATGCCGAGGGCTAAAAGAGCGAGTGGGTGAAAGAAGAAGAGGTGTGTGATGTGCCTGTGAAGGCTTGTCGTCGTGGCTCGAGTCCAGCTGCTGGGATTTATTTTTGGACAGAAAAGGACAGCTTGTCGCTTGCTTCATGCAAGGCTGACGAATTTTGCCGGCTGGGAGTCGTGGTCGTGTGGGGCCGGGCCTTTGACTTCACCATCACTTCACTTCATCACGTTGAACCTTTTAATATACTACTATAAGACTTAAACTAATCCCTAGACTTCTTCATCCCTGGTAATTTCTGTGCTTTTGTTGTGGATTGTTCTTCCGCCCTTCTATTATGTGACAAGCCGTGTCTTCTCTTGACTTGTCGCTTTTTGAAAGACATCAAACCTCGAGCTTAATGTTATCCAGGCTTCCCTTTAACACCGAGGATTCTCTCGGCAGACTAGACAAATCGAGTTCAAGTTCAAATTCCAGTTCCCAGGAATTGAGATCCAGTCCCACAAGATGTCATAATGGCGATCTTGAGACTCGCTCCGTTTGTCTCTGAGCTTTCACGCAACATAAGTGTCTGTGAATGGGTCTATGGTCAGTTGCGAGATTTCTTTCACAGTGTATCATCATCCCCTACAATATCATCGTTATCACAAGCAGGGTCCACGTCAAGTTCAGGGTCAGTTAATGCATTGTCTTGCGGCTCTCTCGGTGTCTGATCTAGGGATCTATATGTGGAAACCGGCATATAAGATGCACCAGCTAGAGAGATGATACCAAGGCGACCACTACAAGGATCAGAAATGCTGTCCCAAAATCAACGTCTCCAAATAAAAGTACAAGAAGAGAAAATTTCGTTCATCAGAACATCTTTTGTCGTTCCACCAGCCAGGATGCTGAATATACCAAATTATACCAAATTCAGCAGTTGTTTCGAGAATGCAAATATGTAGAAAGTTGGTGGAGTATGTCGTACCAGGCACGCAGAAGCCGTGACAGTTTTCTAAGCCGTGGCAGCTGATGGGGGATAACCTTGAGTAGTACGATGCGTATGGGTATGATGGTGACGATTGTATGGGGAACTGGGGCTGTGGGGATCAGTAGCAATACCATGACCGGCACCCAAGATGGTATTTTGGGTAGGGGCATCCGAGACCGTGGGAACCGAGATCGAAGTCGTGGTCAGTAGGGTACCAGCAGCCATCAAGGGATTCGTCTCAGCCGAGGCCGTAGAGATAGATGAAGAGGTAGCCGGGGTTGAGTCTCCAGTTGGTAGCACGCCAGACGAAGATGTGGCACTTGTGACTGCTGAAGATGTGCTGGGCAAGGCTGCCGAATTTGCAGGCACAGAGCCGTTGATTATTGGCAAGTCAACATTGGCACAGGAGGAACCTTGGCACTTCTTGTAAAGAGAGATCAGGGAAGCGCCACCGCAAATTTCTTTACTGTTCCCGGAGCAGGGCATAGCACAATTTCCCACCTGTCCAACGCATTAGTATGATAAACAATTGAATCGGTCTAGGTAGCTAAAGAGCTCGGTAGCTGTCTCAGGAGCCAGGATCCCACATACTGTGGAACACGATTCTTTGGCTCCTGGCACAGCTCCCAGCTCCGGAGCTTACATAGAAAAGGTGACTTTTTGTATAAATTTTCGGCTTACAAGTGATGGAATTGGTGCTCGATCGGCGGGAATCGAATTGTCGCAGAAGCACTGAGACGAGAATTCAATACCTGATCAAAGGTTAGTAAATATTGCCCACTGTAGGAGACTTTATCCATTGCTCAAATAGAAGTTCATGACATGCTTACCGGCAACGCTGAAACCCTGACTAACGCAATAATCAACGCAGTACTCAACGGTCATTCCAGTCGCGTTGTTAACTTGACCTCCTTGAAGGGTACGAGGCTGTCCCCCAGGATCGCTGCCACATCCAACATAGGCAAATCCCTTGGAACTTGTGAGGTCTACGTACGGGAGTTGAGGTTGTCCAATCTGAGTAGGTGCCCCGCAATCAGATTGGGCCAGAGCTCTAGAAGGACCGTTTTGAGGGGTATTACAGCCCGGTAGCTTAGACATAACACCAAATACTTGTTCATCAATTGAAGGTGGGATAACACAAGCCTCGGCTGCGGTGTCGGTGACGAAGTCAAAGTATGGACATTTTTCGATAACACCACTGTTGTCGTTGCAATTGTCAACTGCGGTCTGAAGAGTCGAGACGTTCCATCTGAGAGAGTTATTACAATGATCCATCTGACATGGGCTACATTCTTACCCATTGACAAAATCTCCATGATACCCATACCCGGTTGGATCGCCGTTGGAAAGCAAGAAGGGTTGCGAATCACCGTACCACATATCGTCAAAGTCCGGTGTGTTCCATATAACCTGAACATGAAGAGCAGGGAGTCAGTAGTGTTTGAGATAGTAGTTTCTAAGAATTTGTAGAATGTTCCGTGTCGACAATATTTCAGGTGCCATCGACTCTCAGGAGATAGGCAACAGCCCTTGAGATGCCTGAATTGGAAGCATTGTTCGAGTAGGTTGACTTACCTCGTAGAAGATTGAGACCAAACGCGTGAAGTTACCAGGGCAAGAACCGTGCTGTAAATCCCACAGTTAGCATTGTCTCGAATAGGTCATGGAGCAACAGTCGTTCAGACAGTTAAGAACATCAAGACCGCCCAGATGACATAGTTGATGAGGGTGAACACTTAAAGGGTTCGAGACACTCAAGAGTAAACCGTAGTCAACAAGTCAAAATACCCTCAGCCTCGCCGGGTCGGCAAGTAATCACCCATGGAAAACTTACATCAACACCAGAAGGATAAGCCATGTGAGACTTGTGATCGGCAGAATCAAGGTCCACCCCGTTCCAGCAGGATGGGAAGAAAACTTGTGCACGAATACCATCTGGGCATTTCATATTTGGGAATCCATTTGTCTCAGCGGTGTTAGTACCGAGGCAGGCGAAAGTGATGGCGTTTTGTTCGTTGGTGTCGTTGTAGCTTCGGAGGCTTGGATCACCTGCCACCATGCGAAATCCCTCAGGGAATGCCTCAAGGTGAGGGTAGTTGGCATCTGCCGGGTCCGAACGTTGCCTGTAGGTAATTAGAAATTGTTTGTGGTGTCTCAAGATCCGGGAAACTTACAAGTAATAGATTGTAGCACCGCCATTTTGGTTTACGGAGATAAAGCTGCCGTTTTGTGCCTTGTAATAAAGAGTCTAGAGGTGATGTTAGTATTCACAATTATTGCACAATTTCAAGGTCGAGAAAGGAGCCTATTCACCGGAACCCAATAGTTTGACATGTCATGAGTGACAGTGCAAGAAGAACAGCTGCGGAGAAAGGGTGTTAGCTTTAAATGATAGTAATGACCGAGGTGCCGTGAGCGTGATGCATTCTTGGAATTACCCGTAGCCTTTTAGGACATGCTAGGAAGAGGTGAACCTACGTCGATAACTGGGTAGAAGCGTAGTCCATCTGAAATCTGTTTGGTGAATTAGTACTGTCATTTGCTGGAGTCTGTAGGAGCTCTCTAGAGCAGCCAAGAGCTCGCATCTCATAAGAAGTTCGACGTACCCAAAGCCATTGCCTCCCATGATAGTATGAGCATGTGAAGAGACCTTACCAGGGCTGACAACGGGATCAGCGCGTTGAACAACCAAGGGTGATTTGCAAGGAAGGCGAAAGAATGCCGATGCCGTAGTAGCGAATGTGAGGCCCAGGGCAGCTGGGTAATTGTTGGTTGACGCATTGTCGAGGCCGATCAAATTGTGTCTTGATGGAAGACGTGTTTCTAAGGAGGGCTTTTAAGGTGATGGATGGATATTGTCGATCTTGGATTCAAAAATGGTGTTGTGTTTTGATTTGGAAGTGTTCCTCAACAATATAGCAATATAATCCGTAAGCGAGCCGAAAGGGACAAGCGCGACCGCCGACAGATGGGCAAGAAATGCCGAGTTCACAGACTGTTCAAGGAAGAAGGAGATCTAATCCCTCAGTCTGTGTGAATTGGGTATTGGCTTGATCACAGCTGGCTTGTAAGTGTTTCAAATCACACCAATGGTTTAAATAGTCCTGTACTTGAATGAATCAATGAATGACGGTGATTCCTAGAATCACCAAGAATATAATGAGAGACTGAAGAAGATGTCTGGAATCACGCATTGAAAGCAGAGGGAAACAAGCAGCTATTAATAATGTTGAGCACAATGCTTTGCAGGACCAAGAGCTTACTACACATTTGCACTGCGGTATGGGCATCCGTGTACACACAAAGCAGCACCCTTCCTCCTAGGCAGATGTTCAAAATTCCGCTC
Source organism: Lachnellula arida (assembly GCA_007821475.1). NCBI lineage: Eukaryota > Fungi > Ascomycota > Leotiomycetes > Helotiales > Lachnaceae > Lachnellula > Lachnellula arida. The sequence goes on along the minus strand of QGMF01000310.1, from coordinate 22,503 downwards.
GGCTTGTAACCTGTGATAGAGCCGCTTTATCTATCGACAATGAGAGCGCTCCGAACTCCTAGGATTGGCAGATGTAGTGTAACACGGGAACGGGATGCAAGATACCAAACTTCAAACAAAGATCAGGACAACACAGCATCGTGGTGCAGAAAATCCGTAAGACCGCATTCCCTGAAATTTCCATATTATATTGCACTGTCATCTGGAATAGTCACACTGGGTATTTCTGTACAGATAAGGAGGCCTGACGCATGATTCGGTGTCTGGGGCTGTGTATAAACCATGGGAGAGCCATAGATCTCCGTCCCGTACAACAAGCCGAGGCTCATAGCAACATTTCAGAATGGTGTTTCCAACCGAGAGTACGATACAGGCGGTATAATAGCATGAGTTGACTTGGTCGCACAAGTACATTGTTTTAGGGAGCGGGACGTTTACTGGAGCGAAGAAATCGGTATGTTTCCTGAAAGGAAACATCCATCCGCGTTGGACTGTGTACTGTACCGCCGAAGCTGTCAACTCATTAGCATCCTGTCTTCAGGCATTTAAAGTTCGTTCAGGGCTCAACTTCTCGATGTCATCGTTCAGTAAGCGCGTCAAGGTTGTAAGCTGCTGCTTTGCATTGCCATTTTCGCGAGCCCTGCAATAAATATCCCAGAGGAATGAACGTCGAACAGAGCACGTGGCAGCAACAGGAGGCCTCTGAGATAATTAACTGAAGTTGACAATCTCCCATGGTTCCGAAGTATGTGAGATTATTTCCGACATTGTTTCAAGGCTTGAAAGTTTGCCTCTTGCAAAAAATACCGAGTACATGTGATTCGATGTTCACTGAATTTGAGAATGCAGAAGCCCAAATTTGTGCAACTCAACGAGCCGCTGCCACAGGAGGGCCAATAACCACGTTGACAGCTACCCTCCAGCTCATACCGCCAGCTGACGGAAGTGCAACGCGCATATTTGCAGTTTCGGCGAGATGCTGTATGTCACTTCGTTTCCAGAAAATTACGAAGTAAGGTAGGTATTCAAGACTCAAATGCGGCCAGTGGGAAAGGAAGCTTTTTAGTGGCTCCAGCATGCTGCCGGGCCCGGGCCCCCTGGAAATCACCCCTCCAACTAGAGTGATGGGATCTACAGTACTCCAAGCCCGACATCACCATCACGCCTCACCCTCCTGCAAAATCCTAGCTTTCAGGAACACGATAAACAAGGTGCGGTCTGGATTGTTGTCAGAACCCGGATCGTATCTTTCGTGATGGACTTGTCTTCCTTTGGTGGAAATTGAAATGCCCACAGATACGTGCGACGCTTTGACCGGTAAAAAAAACGTTGGATTCCATGCCTCTCCCCTTTTGCGCAGGTTATAAAAGCTTTGAAAACCGATTGTAGTATCATGTGCCGAGTATATAACGAAGTCTCTTTGGTTTCTTGAGTGCATCTCGCGTTCTCTTCCCTTCAGTCCTTTGGGTATCCGGGAATGTTCAACTGCCGTTCAACACACTCAGGTGAAGGAAAAGCTGGCAGGAGCGTGCGAGCGTTTTATGTACAAGTTACTCTAGGTCCCTGTTTATTTCAAGGGGCTGCTTTCCAAGGACGATACAGGAGTGCTAGTAGCGCTACGTTGACTATTCAGGGCGATTTCAATAACGAAACCCCTATGTTGATGAGGTGTAATGCTTTGGACGAATTTTTGTTTGCGTTATTTGCGCCAATTGCATTACTCTTGCTATATCTATATACCAGTTTTATCGCCATGTAAGCTACCCTCAACCACTTTAGGTAGGAGGCCTCCAATTCGCACCTTCCTTGGAGGCCTGGTCTACATCATACAAAGCCTTCATCCCGCTCCCTAACCTGCCACCTTGCCACCTTCACTGAAGTTCAGTCATCCAACCGTTACTCATCTATCGTGAAACATTGTTGCTTGGACCATCATAACCTTTGTTCATTATTGTTTTGGCATCTTCAATCATCACAGGAAGCATCAACATTGATCAATCTCTCTCACCGTCAACATGCCAACCAACAAGGTTGTCAGATTCTCCATTAAACTCGCCACCATTCTATATGCCCTCGGGTCTACAGTCAACGCAGAGGCAGCTGAAGGACCCATCACAGCTGTGCATGCTGTAGTCCAGGTACCAGAGGCATTTTCTGTGTCCGACGATCCCAGCCTCGTGGATGACACCCAATTCAAGGATCAAGTCCTCGCTGACCACAATGTAAGACTTCTCAGACTCCTTGCTCTTCCTTACATACCACATGCCTCAGTGTTCCTCTTCAACGTTGCCTTTTGGCGCCCAGGTGTGATAGGGCTCCAAATCCTTTTTAATCATCCATCGCTGACACCCAAAACTTGCAGTGGTATCGAACTCAGCACAGCGCTACCGGTCTAGCATGGAACGATACGCTGGAGATAGCAAGTAAAAAATGGGTAGCCAAGTGTACTGATGGGTTTTCGGTAAGACACTCAGCGTTCCTCAGAAACTAGGAATTGTGAGACGTCGTTGGAGATAAAAAGCTAACATTTGTGCTCAGTCAGACTACGCCAACATATACGACAATGTCCGAAATGACTACCATTGGTATACCCCAGACTTTGGATTTGGAGAGAACCATAGGTATGGCGATAAAACAGTAGACGACTTTGTTGATGGCTGTAAGCAAAACTGGCTCTTTGATTTTACCCTACCCCCTTCTATTATGTTTCGTTTCATGTACTCCTACTCCTCCTATAAATTTCCTAGACTGGGAATATAAACTCCATCCACTCCCGAAACCGTCCTGAATAGGGAATAACTAACTCCCCCGTGTTGTAGTGGGACTCACTAGAATAAATCATGATTACATTTCCTTTCATGCCTCCATGTACGAATTTGCACGGGTTGTGTGGGCCGACACGACCACGATTGGGTGCGCTAGACAGCTTTGTAGTATGTCAAGCCCCGCTCACATTCGCTCGAGGGATTCATGCTGACAGATCTTCAAATCAGCCCAGGGCATTTCCAATATCTCAAACTCAGCAATTTGGTCCATCACATGCCAATACTACCCCATTGGAAATAGGTGGGGGCAATGGTCCAGAATGGTACGAAAGCAAGTATCCGGCACGCCGAGTCAGGGTATAGCGAACATTGCAAACCAAACAATGATGATTCCAAATAATGGCGTCACATCCAACGTATGTGTACATATATTGGGTCTTGCTGTTGGTCTTATGGTTACGATTGTTTCACAAACACTTGGCGTTTTCTGATCTACCCTTAGATCTCTGTGGGATTCGTCGAAGAGAAAATCCTTTGCTCTGGAGCTGTGGCGTTATGGTATATAGTATCCTGCTTCGTTGTGTAACTTTGTATAAGACCTATGAGATTACGGTTCGTTGCTCGGGAGAGATCCTGTTCTGAATTCTGGGAGCAAGCTTTAGGAGCTCATGGTGTGTTGAGTGGGAGCTGTATCGCTCTAGACTTCTTGTACAATTAAATCCCCTTCTCTTACTTACCCGCCCATTGTCTGAGGCTCCCAGAATTCATGAAACGTAAGGAGAAATTTTAGTCTCACCAAGCTACTCCCTCTCCATGGTAGCTCTCGATGATCCTTCCCATTGCCCTCACCGTAGCGGCCAAAGCCTCCTCCAAAGTCTTAGTCCTACAATAACTCTTAAGACCATTAAACCAGTGATTTCCTTCATGCTTGAGACATTGGTACGTTTCCTGTCAGTAGTATAAAATATGTACAGTATACAGTCTCTAAAAGCAAAACTGTGGTGAATTCCAGTGCTTGAGACCCAAATTACTACTTGTGGCTCCCCAAGCCACACGAACCAATTCTATCAAGGAGGCCTATAGTCAATGAGAGTGATACTTGAGCTGGACGATTCGGCCTCAACTTAGTCTTGCGAAACGAGTCCCAAGAAGCCTTGAGCTGCGAATCTCTTTGACCGAAGACCCACTTATTAAGCGAGGTAAATAGGGGTCGTGAGGTGAACGAATATGAAATCGGGGGAATGCCCCGAAGAAGAAGAAAAATCTAATCTATCCGAGGTACTTTTATGATAAAGCAAGATGAGCCAATGAAGGATGCAAAGGGACTGCTCTCAAATCAAACAATGTAGTGGATTGCTTTAGAATTGACCACGGGAGACCAAGCTGCCGCAAGAATAGTGTCAATCCACCAGAAACTTTTGGTGGAGATATGAATGCCTAAGAACCGGAAGAAAAACTCTTGTGAATCTGCCTCCACTACTAAGCCCTGGCAGTCGGATCCGCCTCCTTCTCGGTCGAATAAGTGCTTGTTTGAAAAGAGACGGTCATTTAATTGAAATTAAAGGGGGAACTGCAGAGAACGGAAAACTCCGCTTTACCTCCCTAAAACACCTGGGAGCAAACAATACTTCACATCAGATCTTAAAGAACAGCGCAGAACGACATCAAGTGTACTAAAAGACCGAAAGAGCCTCTTCTGAGTCACTTAGCTCCCTTTAGCTAAAACTGTTCTGGAGTCGATAATGCTCAGAACCACCTTTCAATCCAACCCTATCTCATATACCATTATAAGAGGGAAACCATTCTAAAACCCCACCAGACAACAATTCCAACGCCAGATCCGGCCTTCCAATAGCTTGGCTCTTCCGCCATCTTTCCAACGCTTTCTAGAGTCACACAGCATGCTCATCAGCAATCGCCATGCTTATAGGGCGATGAATGTGAAGGAGGGTTGAGGTTTCCACTGAAAAGGCATTCAGAGCAGGAGACATGTCTGTATTGTTGCAAAGTTCTCAGTGCGACGCAAGAGTGAGCTTGCATCGCGGGGAAGTTCGCTTGGCGCTTTGTGAAACGTGGGGAGGAATGGTTGGTAGCAGTACACGTAGGTAGCCGCTAACCGCTTTGAGTACATTGGTCTCGTGGCTTTTGGAATCTAGTGGGATGGAGATGTTTCTGGTGCTGGGACGGTCAAGAATAGGCAATCATCTCGTAGGATGGAAAATGATAGCCCGAACGACGTTGAAATAGGCATTTAGTTCTGGAGACTTGGAAGCGGTGGAGCTGCAATGATGTGGAAGCCTGGATGGTAGGGTGGACGTATTGGCCTACTTGGAAAGGCCGTCGTCACTGTGGGAGGATATGACTACTAGGAGGACAGGACTTTCTTGCGGGAGGCACTGTGTATGAAAGTTATAGAAGGGGACGATGAGGATGGGAGAAGAGAGATTTGGAAACCATTACTTAGCTACAATATGTTCACTAGAGCGACAAAGATCAAATCGTCGAGGGGCTTTTGTACCACTTCTATTGCAGCATCGAATCGAATTCTAAGCATCCCAGCCCCTAAGCTGGGAGCATATATATCGATGCTGCCCAGCTGTGACTAAAGCCTCCAAGGACCTGCTCCTCCCATAATAACTTGGAAGTTGGCCAGTCCTCATTTCTTCAAAGTAGGACCAGCCAAGCCGAAGACGCCCTCTGCATCCGACGCTACTCTATGCAGCGCTCGGAATCTTCCAATATACGTGTATTTCAATCATCGGGCTCCTGCTGATAGAACCCGCAAGAGAACGTGAAATATCCACACCTATGCCCGGACACATCGCCAGATCCTCCGATCTGCGCCTGCACCAGGACTGAGCTTCTCCACGTGCACTCGACACCCATCAAGTACCTCTCCAAGTGTTGATATTTGACTCGCCACACCTAAACACGAGGAATTGGGTGGCGCTACGATGCGGAAGACCACGAACATATTTCCCAGTCCTGGAATTCCTTCTGGGAGGACTCTGGTTCTCTGTACGGCCGCCCAAATGATTTGATTCCTCCACCTGTAAGTGTAATGTTTGGTATATCAATGGCAAACATCTCAACTCAAGATCCGTTCACAATCATTCCGGAATCGTCCGAATTTGGTCTTGAATCCTGACACTTTTTCCTCCGGGCCTTTGATTTCCGATCAATCTCTTCCCAGTCGAATTTCCACTTTGTAATGGACTCGGCCAGATCTTTATCGCTAGTAAGTGGTATATATTGCGAGCATTGGGCTTCTATGGCTTGGAGTTGGATCCGAAGGAATTTCAATTCTGATTGATTGGACGAGAAATCGTCTTCCCTGCTGATCGTCAGAAACACAGAGCATATTTGAGCAGGGGGTGACACACATTTCAGCAACACGGTACTCGAGGAGGAGAATCCTCTCAGCGGCCTTCTCGGCTCGGGTGACGAGTAAATCGTGTATATGCTAAACACCGTTAGAATATTATTCCAAAACCACTCGTTTCAAGCTTACATCTGACTCTTCTTTCCTAATTTGAAGTTCCATGGCCGTCTTTCCGAGCTGTGCAGCCAGTTCCTCCGCTGCTTCAGCAATCTCTTTAGCTTTAGAAGTAGTCATCTCCTGTTTGGGAGGAGCTGATGTTGGTGGATCTCTCCCTGGATGGGGAAGACGTATCCTGATATTCTGAATCGGACTACGAGGGAGCGAGGGCGCCCACAGACGATCTTGCTCTTTTGAATCTCCGCTCTCACTTCCAGTATCGAAGTCATCTAGGTTCGGCGCCTGTGGCTTCTCACGCATCAGGGTCTCAATGCCGTCTACTAAGTGATGCATGTTTGTGACAGCTTTATCCTCTATAGAAGGCCCATTTTTTGTCAGTCGCTGCATCAAGTCGTTCAGCCGTTGGAGAAGCACATCTTTGTTATCCTGCGTGACATCATCTTGGCTTGAAAGAGACTCGGCATATCGGGAGCTGGTTGGGGAAGAGAATTGGCGATGCACGACAGGAAAATGGGCTATTCCAAGGCGTCCGAAGCTCATGGTTGCAGAAACTTAGAACCCCAGAGCTGGTAGAGAGTATTTGAAAGCACGACGGAACCTCATGTCGAAGCAGGTCGTGGCTGGCGTTCATATAAAAGGGGGATGAGCTGTTCAATGGAGAGACTTTATACTCTGGACAACGAGGCTGGCAGAGTGGGGCACTAGACGACGCTAATAATGGCAGAATTTATAAGGCGGTGTACATGATTAAGCTCCTTGCAATACGACGTATATTCTCGGTGTCGACACTACATATTTTCATCAGCCTCTAATAAGTATTCCAATGCCGTTTGTTCTTGTTTCTTTGCAAGAGAAGCATATCCAGAACCTAGTCTGAGGTTCAGATTCACCTCCAAGGTGTCAATTTCATTACAATGGCCGGAGTAAGTTTCTATGAGTCAAATATGCGATTCCGGAGCACTGAGAAGAATACAGGAAGACCTCCAGCCATCGCTGGGAACAATTCGAGACCTACTGAGCAAGACAATTGGCAATCCAAATGGCCCGAATCTAGTACCAGTATACGCTCAAATAGCTTCCGACCTCATCACCCCATCTCAAGCATACCTCAAAATCTCGAACCATTCCAAGTCCGAATACTCTTTCCTATTCGAGAGTGCAGCAACAGAAAGGGTTGGCAGATACAGTTTCGTTGGCGCTGGACCCCGCAAGGTTCTCAAGACCGGCGAAGGCCATGGCCCAAGTATAGACCCATTACCTGCGCTTGAGGCAGAACTCGCGAAGAATCGGATTGCACAGGTTCCTGGGTTGGCTCTTCCGCCCTTGACTGGAGGTGCCATCGGATATGTCGGGTACGACTGTGTTCGATATTTTGAGCCCAAGACGGCAAGGCCGATGAAGGATGTCCTAAAGGTCCCCGAATCACTATTCATGCTCTTCGACACAATTGTAGCTTTTGATGCAGTGTTTGGTATGATCAAGGTTGTAACATACGTTCACGTTCCCGGCGACTTGAAGGACCTTGAGGCAGCGTATGAAAAGGCCAAAGTGACAATCAATGAGGTAGTAGACGTCCTGCAGTCAGAAGATACACCCCTGCCTCCGCAAGCACCTATTGTACTTGACCAGCAAAGTACCTCCAACATCGGCCAAGAAGGTTACGAGAACCATGTCACTACACTAAAGAAGCATATTATAGCCGGAGATATCATCCAAGCCGTTCCATCCCAACGATTTGCTCGACCGACCTCCTTGCATCCATTCAATATATACCGAAAACTCCGCACGGTTAATCCATCACCATATTTGAATTACATCAATTGCGCAGACTTTCAAATAATTGGCGCCTCTCCTGAACTTCTTGTGAAGAAAGAGAAGGGCCGCGTTATCACTCATCCGATAGCTGGGACAGTGAAGAGAGGAAAGACCGAAGAGGAAGACGCAAAGCTTGCACAAGAACTGTCAGACTCGTTGAAAGACAGAGCGGAACATGTCATGCTTGTCGACCTAGCAAGAAATGACATCAACCGTGTCTGTGATCCTACATCTGTGAAAGTCGATCGTTTGATGGTTGTTGAGAAATTCAGTCATGTGCAACATCTTGTATCGCAGGTTTCGGGAGTTCTGAGGCCTGGAAAGACTAGATTTGATGCCTTTAGATCTATTTTTCCTGCTGGAACCGTCTCTGGAGCACCAAAAGTCAAGGCTATGGAGCTCATTGCCGAGTTAGAAAAGGAAAAACGAGGAGTCTATGCTGGAGCCGTTGGCTACTTTGGATACGGTAGCGTTGGCAGCGAGGGAAATGAAACAGAGGGGGAAATGGATACATGTATTGCTCTACGGACAATGGTGGCGAAAGATGGTGTTGCTTATTTGCAAGCTGGTGTGTTCCATCCCTATTTGAAGCTTGTGAATTTATACTAATTGTGGTCCAGGAGGTGGAATCGTGTTCGACTCCGACCCTTACGATGAGTACGTAGAGACGATCAATAAGCTCCTAGCAAGTTCAACGACTATCAAGCTGGCAGAGGCCCAATTCCTGAAGCAGCAATCGAAAGAGAAGATCAATAGCTCAGCCAAGCTAGAAGCTGTCCCGGACAGGAAATCACATGTTGACCTGGCTGCTGGATAGATACATAATAAATCAAAAGTTTGCCATCTATGCTGGGACTAATTATATACATCTACATTCTACTTGTTTCTAGTTAGAAAGATAGAAAGCGAGGGCAGTTTGTCCTTTTGACTAAGCAAGTGCCTTTTCTGTTTAAAGCCTCGGCGATGTTCTTCTCAATTTCCAATCTTCTGGTTTGTCAATGCATGAATCTGATGAAAATTTCTCGCTTCTCATTAGCCACGCATGATTACCCCTGAGCCCAAGCCAAGGGATCACCACAGAAGCGCGTGCATCACCACCCCACCCAAACATTTCCTCTCAAAATACCCCCCAGATCGCGCGCTCATTTCTGAGTGAGTCAGAGACACCATACGCGCTTCCTTGTATAGTACGTGTATTCTCGAAGGCTGCAGAAGGAGAGGCGCGACAAGGATCATTCTCCCCACCCCACGATCAATGCATTATTATTAGTCAAGTCTTATTCGCTATGATTGGAGCCCTGCGAGGATCTGCTAGCAAGATGCTTTGAAGCATAAACATAATCTCTTTCTGGCAGACAGGGCAGGGCAGGTTCACGCGCTGGGTGTTGTACCGTTCTGTATTTGTATATCAAGACGCTTCACCGCTGCTGCTGTAGATTTTTGAAAGGTCAGATTTCTTATATCTCGTCCAGTCTTTACATCCAACACGCACAAAACCTTTCACTTTTTTTATTCTAACTGATAAATAAATAAACCATAAGCAAACAAGCAAACAAACCAGCATTTTTCTTTCTTTTCAAATCCATGTTCTTTACCAAAAAGTCCTCCCAAGACACAACTACCGCAATGGACCCCACCGCACCACCCGTCTCGCCCCTCGAGAAACCCCTCCCGAACCCCTCGGACAAACGCCCAGGGACTTCTGGCACCGAGTATGTTATACCCCTCACATCACCCCACCCATACCTGAAATCCCTTCATTCTCTGACACACAAACAGACTCGGCCTCCGCGCCAACCGCCGCGCAGCCAGCACGGCCTTCCAGCGCGCCCAGAAAGCAGAACAAGCGTACCGCGCCAAACGGCAAGCGACGAATGCGCGGGACGCTGCGCGGGACGCGAAAGCGCATTTTAGGGAGTCGGGGGTGCAGTTTTTGGCGGGGTGGAGGAAGGGGGTTTGTGCGGTGAAGTGTGTGCCGGGGGTGCTTAGGGAGAAGGTGAGTCTTTTTGGGCGGTGTTTCTCCCCCTTTCTGTCTTTGGATGGGAAGGGAGAGGCGGGGAGGGGATGGGATGGGTGAGATGGATGTGCTGACGTTGTGGCTTTTGTAGAGGGGGAATTGGAATAGTAAGCGGGAGGTTAGGGTGCAGGAGAAGGCGTTGGCTAAGAGGAAGAAGTTGGAGGAGAAGATGAAGAGGGTTGAGAAGGAGGGGCAGGGAGAGGGAGAAGCGGTTGTCCCGGCGGAGGGGGAGGCAGTCGCTGCTGAGGCGTAGGTTTATTGAGCGGTGTGTAAGAGGGATATGGGTAATTATAGGAAATGTTGGCGTTATTCTTTGCAGACAGAGAATGGATGGCAAGAGGGTATTGCGGGGCCGAACGTGGTCAAGTGAGAAGGCATAGCTGGAGGATGGTTTCTTTTGTTGGCTGCTGGTGCACTACTATACCCACTGCTTGAAAGCTCTTTCTTTTGTCAGTTGCAGCTTTTACTCATAATTAGAGGAAAATAAGAAACTCCACTTATCATGCAAACAGACCAAGTTCGAAGAATCGCATTGAACTGTAGATTGGAAATACTCGCAATGCAAATATTTAGAAAACCGCCCAGTACCCCCTGGCTGATGGCTGGTTCTTCTGCCCCTCCCACCAACTGAAACTAGATGCATTTCACAATATTCTGCATAGTAACAGCTCCTCTCTCTGCTTCTCCTTTGCATGCAGCTCCCGTGCCACAGCATCTTTCAAATAAGCGCCTCACCAGCATTCTCCCCTTCGAACCCCAACTCCCCCAGTCGTCTCTTAACAATCTTCTCCCTCCTCGCATCCTTGGCTTTCTGCTCCTTCTGCAGCCTATGCACAGTCTCCACATCCGCCCTCTCGTATCCCGGCGGCTCGTCGTCGTCTTTATCTAGATCGATCTCCCCTAATAACAGCACATTCTCTCCTCTCACTAGGAAAATGCCCCTCTTGACATCGGCATAGAGTCCGGTTTCGCTGGTGCTGGAGGGGGAAACAAATATCCGCTCGATGGTTGACTGTAGCACTAAATTGGCTGCGAGGTGTTAGATGTAGGACAGAAAGCAGTCATGAGGGGTGAAATACCAAATTGGTCCCAACTGCGCAGAACGCCGATCAGTTTTCTTCCATCGCGGAGCGCAACCATAAGTTTTTCTAGAGGCCCTCCGTATCAGCGACATGTCCTCAGTTCTCTTTCCTCCGCTACAGTGAATCCGCCCTCAGCCTGCGCCCGAACGTAGGAAAACATACTGTCAGTCATATCTAGTAACTGCGCAGCAGTAGTGAACATCTGGGGAGGTAATTGCTGGCTCGCCGGAGGTGGTAGCATGCCAGATCCGAGAGGTGGCATCTGTTGCATTGGCATTTGCGCCCCTCCTTGTTGCGGAGGAGGCGTTTCGTTGTCGTGGAGGTTGAGATGCTCCATGATGTTGAGCAATTTCTTGTCAGAGATGAATCACTGGGTTTCGTTTGCTGGTTATCGGGGTGGGGGCCAATCCATTACGTGTGGTTGTCAAGGAGGGCTGCAGGAGACGCGCAAACATCAATGGGATGCAATTATTGTGAAGCTTGGGTGACGATGTCAAAATCACGGAGTGCACGAAGTGATATTCCGAGTGACTTTAATAAAACCGTGAGGCCTGGAACAGAACACCCCACGGAAATTAATGCTCGATTTGGTTTATGTATTTGATTAATAGTAATAATAGGTATCTGTATAGGGTTATTAATTTAGCAAGTTTTGTATAGCAAAGGAATCCAAATTTCACGTTGGCGTTTGCGATCAATCAGGTAGCCACCCTTTTTCCAACGCTCTTGACGACGGCACATACAATAGAAATACATGCCACTCTGTCCAATGCATCCATTTTCAGGGTATATGTAAAGCCACTTCATGATCGCCACGCTATGTGCATACCCACAGTTGAAAGGTGTTCAATAGTATCGCATGGGGAGGGTGCGTTTGGAATACAAGTCGCTTGTATGTTCCGGATCAATATGAGAAGCCATAATCATTACAGAGCATGGCGATAGATCCGACTTGATTGTCTCTAATGAAGTTGAAGAACCAACAACAAATGCGAGGAGGAAAGCAAGCAAGCCCGCAATTCTAGACCTCTGTACCCACGACCTAACTCCTGACTGGCGCAAAATCACCGCGTATTTTCAATATCATTTCGGTCCCGGAATCCTTTCTCGATCAATCGCTGGTCCGCGCAACTCGATGCAGGAATTAATGTAGGTGAGATCGCCTTGAACCGCGTATATGAATGGGATAGAACGCCGGGGCCGGTAGGCTACCGCTTCAGAGTCGAGCGCTTGAGAGCTTCTAACAATTCTGGACGACCATTCAAGGCCTTCTCTGCCTCTGCATATGTAGCCCACTGTCGATTCCTCTTGTGCTTTTCAGGCCATTCTGCGTGTTCCGTTGTGACCGTGGCCTGGTAGAATTGGTAGAGGGCTTTGGGGGCCTCCTTTGACATTTGCTTCGGAGCTCGGGTTTCTATGATTTGTCCAAGATCGTAGTCAATATTGCAGGCTATTCCGGCTTCTTCCCATGCCTCGCGCTGCGCAGCTTCGGTGCAAGACTCGTCTAACTCCCATCCACCCTTCGGCAGGACCCAGCCGGATCGTCGAGTTGATTGAATTAAGAGCACGTGGGTTTTGGCTGCATTGACAGCTACAACACCTGCAACGAGTCTTTCGCCGGCGTCGCTGTAGCCTAAAAAAGCAGGAAAGGGTCAGCAGAAGCTCGATTTTGAGGGAGGAAGGCATTGCAGTGTAGGTGCACGCGAGCAGGGCTTTCGAAGCCAAAAAACTCACGTTGGTTATTCCTCCCCGTACGAGACTCCATAGACCGGCTTGCCATGGTGAAGGATGAGCTTCACCCGCAAATGTGCGTGTTGCACAAGTGTAGTTGAGACGCAATGAGTGAGTGAGGGGCGAAGTTCTTTGTCGAAAATCCGGCTGGAAAGAAATGGGCGGATTCAAAGCTCTGTCATGCTTTAGTGGGGTGGGGCAGAGTACTCGTATGTAAAGGCCGGAGATAATTTGGCGGGTTACTGTACTCAAGTATTCAATCGATTCAACTTTTGTGGTATGATGTCAAAAACCAAAGTCTCGGTCGATGAACGGCAGACTTTGAAGGAGGGATTGAATGCAGAAACAAAGGTGGAGGATAGCCAGAGGTGGGCGTGAAAAAAGGTGGTGAGGTGAGGCGGCGAGCTGTGCAGGTAGGGTAGGTAGGTAGATGGTGGTACAACAAGAAGCAGCAGAATTTGACCGATTATTTATTATCGCCCCCTTGTCTTGTCTCATGCCCTGGCCCTGGCACTTGCGGAGAATAATAGTGCGGTACTAATAAGTAGGTAGGCCTTGGCCTTTGCTGCAAAGCTTTCTCTTGAAGTGTACAGTTCGGAGGTAAATAACTTACTAAGTGCAAGCTAGAAAAGTATCTGAACTGGAGACGAGAAAACCTACAAACCGCCTCGTGGGCACTGGGCAAGGGTTCTTTAAAAGCTACATGCCATGCAGGTGGATGTGTAGCGCCAGTACCATACAGCAAGCTTGCATCACAGTGACTCCTAGGTATTTCACATTGTATCATGAGGTACTAAGGTGCCAACCTACCTACCTAGGTACAGGCCAACGGCTATGTAACCATAGTGGGGGTGGGGTTATTCATCCACCTCCTAATCTGATGTTCCCACCGAACCATATCACCACCACCACCATACCAGACAAAGCTGGTGAAGTTCGTTTGTCACGCCGGTCTCTCGCACTTCGCCGACCCCCTCCTTCCTGCTAAGCTTCACGGCTTCCTAGACCTAGACCTATACCTATACCTAGAGCTTGTTACGACCTATCCTCCAGCCTCAGTCTACTTTACGTGACTATTACGAGTAGGTACCTACCTCCTGTGTTGTGACAGCACTACCCTAGCCTGGCCTGGAGGCATCTTCACGAGTCGCACGAGTCTTATCCTGAAATACTGTATCGCCCAGTTTGCCCTTCTCCTGTTCGTGTACCTCTGCGGAGACCCCTCCTCTCAAACCAGCCGCAAAACGCGCCGCCTTGTTGGTCCGATCCACTGGAATCGCTCCCACCACTCTCTACGGAGTACACCCTCGTCATGCAGTCTGCAGCAACCCCAGTTTCGACGCTGACTCCTATAGGTAAGACCCAAGTCCCCCTTTTTTAGACTGCCTTGGGTCCTTCTCCAATGATTCGTGCCCGTGTCTGAACGGCTCGACGTCGTTGATTTAAAGCTGCCGGACGTTTTGTCTGCGTCTCCCTTGAGTTCGCATTAATTCTTGTCATAAACTACAACTACCCCATCTTGACAACACAACAACCCCACTCTAGCTAGTCTTTTTCGAATATTCTCATCCGGGCTTGTGCTACTTACTGGCCCGCCCGCCGAGGGGCTCCACGACCCCGCACTAAGAAGGAACCTCACTAGTCTTCCTGTTTGACACAAAGCAATGACTGAATATGAGCACTGACTGGCCCACAGGATATCAAAACAGCCCTTGTGGCTATTGTCACAACAAATTAGGAAGTCAGTCACCAAAACGTAAACCTTTCTCTGTGCCCTTACATATGCATATCGTTGTCTCTTTCTTTACTGGGCACGGCATGACCTGAAAGTCTCAGTCCCTCTTCTCCATACTCACCATGTTTACTTTTTGGTCTTTCAGGTTTTTCATATTACGCATCCACAACCTCCTTGGCCCCTGAAGTCTATCAATCTCTTATTGACCGTGGATGGAGGCGGTCGGGGAGTCTTCTTTACAAGCCAGACCAAAGAAACTCATGCTGCCCCCAATACACAATTCGACTGGATTCTCAGTCATTCCGTGCATCGAAAGACCAGCGGCAAGCCTTGAACCGACTCAATAAGCACATCCTTGGAGAAAGGTACTCGAAAGAAGCGGCCAGACTCTACCCATTTTCACGCGACAAAGCCAAGAAACGCAATACAGACTTTGACTTAGTGGAACGTGTTCACGAAAGTGAGAGATCAGAGCTAAAGACCCCACCGGAACCTGAACATGCACTACAAGTTACATTGGAGGCAGACAATTTCACGGAGGAGAAGTATGTGCTGTTTGAGAACTATCAGCGGCTTGTTCATCATGAACCCCCTGGTCGAATTTCAAAGAGTGGTTTCAAGAACTTCCTTTGTTCCTCCCCACTCCCGAGAAGCGAGACGTCTTTTGATGGGTGAGTTGATCTTTGAGTGGTACCTTTTCTACCCGGGTGGCATAGCTTTCTCTGATATGCATGACATTTTCTGGGCTTTGGTCTAAGAGTCCCTTTTATTATTCAACTTCCCGAGAGAAACCATACTGATATCCCATCTCCTGCAGAAAGGAACGCAAGCTCGGCTCATACCACCAGTGCTACAGAATCGACGGAAAGCTCATCGCAATCGGAGTTCTAGACTTATTACCTCAATGTGTCAGCGCAGTCTATTTCATGTACCACGAATCCGTCAACGAATTTAGTTTCGGGAAGATAGGCGCCTTGAGAGAGATTGCATTGGCTCAGGAGCAGGGTTATAAGTGGTGGTATGCCGGATTCTACATACACAACTGCGTTAAGATGCGATATAAAGGAGACTACTCGCCACAGTACATGCTGGACTCGGAGTCTTATGATTGGAATCTACTTGATAATGGACTGAAGAACAAGCTGAGCGAGAAGAAGTACGTGAGTTTGTCACGTGAGAAGACAATTGGGGAAGTGTCCGCAGATGCACCAGTCGATGAGATGGAGACGGAAAACAAAATCCACGACGGCTCGGACTCGGATGACGACCCACCAGTTCTTGATCCAGATGCTCCTCTGTTCTCCCGAAACATGCCTGGAATTCTCACAAAAGAGCAACTACTTACGGAAGTCGACTTGGATCACGTCAAACTCCGTATACGTGGGCAGAAAGCTCAAACCTGCGATCTCGTGAGTTGGTATGATGGCGACGTTGAGGATCTAGCTTCTATCAAGGGAATCATTGGAGAGTTAGTGTCTGCTGTGGGACCACAAGTGGCACAACACATGGTTGTCTCTTTCGGCGGTTAATGAGCAGATTGTGCGGACATACCAACGTGGGACATGGGAAGCCGTCAAAGGTGCATCTCTGCGAAGACCAACATTCTCCAAGACGATCACTAAACCAGCATGACGCTGATCTCGATTTCTGTTGGTTTTTGGCCGTACTTCTGGAAGCAGAGGCCAGTTCGTCTCCCAATGTCCTCAAACTTTAGCACGTCCAGGCCAGCGATAATACACGGATTTGAGGGTGAAAGAAAGAGATGAATGATCCTTAGGTCAACGAGTTATGACTACCATTCTTTCATTGAATACAAGCGACGTTACGAACAAACAGGAAACTATGGGGTATCATGCAGCATGTGCAATGCTCTTCACACCTGGAACAGCCTTCTCCAAAATATCCAGCACTTCTTTCCATACCTGCGCCTGCATTTTTTGTCCTTCTGGACCCAAAACATTATGCTGCACAGCGCTGGGGTTGATTAGTCTCAGCCGTCAGACGGAAATGATGAAGACCTACTTCTTGTAATCCTTGTCAGATTGGTAGTGCGTAATATATTTCCCGTTGTCCTCAGGCGGAGTCAGTGCAGTGAGTACAAGTGATCGCGCTCCACCTGCTGTTGTCTTTGACATCACATTCATGTAACCGTTGACGGCCATAGACATGAGAAAATTCGTCTTGAACTCACGGGCGAGATCAGTTTTCACGAGCCCTGCACCATTAGCATTCTATCGTTATTCTTGGCAGGCTTATGGAATTTACCAGGACACAGGGGGTTGACAATAACCTCGGGACTACACATCCATCAGTACAGCTCAAGCTACCCGAAACGAGATCTTACCTGCTCAACTTGGCAATTTTATTCACAACATACTGCTCCAACAGCTTACTCACAGAATACATCTCCATCTTCCCAAAATTCTCCTTCTGACTCCAGAATCCCAGCACATCTTCCTGTGGCCAGCCATCCGCCTTCCTAATCTTAACAGCCCTATGGTTTCCACTCGCTACAAAACTCATATGCTTCTTCCCACCACCCAACTTCTTTAGCCACGGCAGAAGTTCCAGCGCTAGTAAGCCAGTGCCAAGAACATGAACCTGAATACTCTCTTCCCACCCTTCTTGACTAAGCCTGAAGCTCGTAGGAAAGATACCTGCGTTCAAAAGTACGATATCAAGTTTTTTGACCTCTGCTTTCACTCGTTCAGCAAATGCCAATGTCCTCGCGAAAGTAGACATGTCCAATTCCATGACTTTCACTACATCTTTGCCGACAGTATTCGTTGCGGTTTCGATTTCGGCTTTGGCTGCGAGGCCTTTGGCAGTTGTACGTGCTGTTATTATGACGGATGATGCGCCTAGATTGACAAAGTGCACTGCGCTGGCGAGGCCGAGACCAGATGAGGCGCCTGTGATTAGGATGTTTTGGCCTTTGAAGGAGTCAGGGGGTGGGAGGCTGGGGAGGGCAAACTTGTTGCGGTAGGCTAGCATTTTGAGAAAGAAGTCTTGCAAAGATTTTGGGATAGATGAGTAGGATATTTATACCTTTACAAGTGACGGACAGTCAAGTGCAAGGTGTTATATATAGGGTCTCCCAATTGATCTTTTATAAGTATAGCTTCGGAGACTTTCAAGTCTTCACTAGGGGCAATGTTCACCCGCAAAGTGTAATTTGATTTGAAAGCGTAACAGATCTTCAGTAATGTTTTATCTCCTTACCTTGAACCTTGTCGCCGGAAAAAAGAAAACCTAGTTGCATAGCGCTTGGTCCTTTCGTTGAAGTGAAACAAATCCAGCTAGTCCACCCCTTCAACAGCCTTGCCCCCCCTGCCCCACACACAGCCTCGCCGTAAAATGCGGTCCCAACTCCGCATCGCAGAATTATTGACTTGAAGCTCCAACACTCTCTTCGATCGCATACTGTACCACCAACCACAACACCTGTCAAAAACGCCCCAACGCCCCAACGCCCATTGCCAGTCTTGGCCGAAATGGCGCCCTCCGCTTCAACGCAACAAATCCTCCTCTCCCCCGCCGAGCTCTCCTACCTGCACACGTCCCTCTCCCTCACCCCCCCAATCCGCCCCGACGGGCGCCGCGCCACAGATTTCCGGCCGCTGCACGCAGAGACCGATATTCTGCCGGGGACGTACGGGAGCGCGCGGATATGTTTTGCTGATGGGACAGAGGCTGTTGTTGGGGTTAAGGCTGAGGTTGAGAAATCGACACCTAGTTATGTTGGTGATGATGAGGGGGGTGGGGAGAAGGGAAGGAATGAGTGGGTGGAGGTTAGTGTTGAGATTCCGGGGATGAGGGATGATGATAGTATGCCTGTGTTTTTGGCGGCGATGCTGAGCGAGAGTCTGCTTGCCGATGGGGGCTTTACGGGGAGGTTGTGGATTAATAGGAGGTTTCATTGGAAGTTATATCTTGATGTATGTGCTCCCTCTTCACTTCTTCACAGCTCCCTTTCTAACGCGACATCATTTAGATTCTGCTCCTTTCGCAACCGCTATCTTACCCACTACCACTATTGTCTTTAACGACACATTTGGCGTTACTATCGACGAGATTACCAAAGTTAAAGTCAGAGAAAGATGAGGATCCGTTGTTCGACGATGATTGGGATGCATCTGTGCATCTGTATCCAGTCGGCTCGGCGAAACCAGCTGTTACGTTGCTCGTTATGGCTGTAAAGGACAATATCATTTTCGATCCGTCAAAGGAAGAGCTTTCTGTTGCCGAAGTGGTACTTGCGGTTTCAATTGCTTCGCACTCTTCATCTGCAGGAAGTGGGCGAATGCAGGTGGATTCTGGATCTGGGAGACAGTTGAGACTGCTGGCTGTAAGGACAATTGATCCTCCTAGCAGGCTGACGCACCCGGGTGTGCCTAATAGCTTGAATACGGCGACGGGGGGAACTGCGGCGGCTAGTCTTGAGCAGGAGAATAGTAAGAGGGAAGGCCTGCACGAAGAAGGGGTGTGGCAACCACCAAGGGGAGGAGCAAAGAGGAAGTTAATTGCTGGAATGATTGCTAGGGTATTGGAAAAAGGAGGTGTCGGCGAAGACGTTCTGGATGGTTTGGATGCTGTGGAGTTGGGGTAGATTTCTTGTTTGGTGTATAAGTACAAGTGATATTTACAATGGATGATACCCACCCCAAACTCATCTCATGTTCAATATGGCAGGCTCTCTAAATCACCAAATCCCAAACCACTTCTTCACAGGCCGTCTTTCCCTCTTTTCCGGCTGCTGCAGCACATCCTCCTCAACAACAGGCGACGCATCGTCCACCACAACCTCTGCCTTCTTCCCATCCCCAATTCTCATCCCAGTCCCCAAAACCTCATCATCGCTCTTCGCCGTCCAGCCCCCAAAGCCCTTCTGCTTATCTAGTCCATGCGCCTTTCTATACGCATCCCGCTTCGCTACATCTTCTACCCGAGCTTTCCTGCGCTCAATCGTCTCCTGGGTGTTGTAATCACTCGTGAGTTTCAGGACCTCGAAAAACGTGCGCGTGTAGGCGATGGGATGCAGGAAGAATTGCGAGCCGGCCGGTAGCATGTCTGCGAAAGGGGAGTTGCGTTGGAAGGTTGTGAACCAGACTGTAAAGGCTAATGTTGTAAGTGTACCCTTTTATTCTTCGTATCAGTAAAGAATTCTCCTCCCAGAAATCAGGTTTGCTCAATTGGTACATACAAGAGTGATATACAAATGTATACTCTTATTGTTCACAAACCAATGCATAAACGTCCCCTTTGGTGGCATCATATTTGGATACTGCTTATGCTTCAAGCTAGCCGCCTCCTCCTCACTCAATTTAGGACCAGGGTATTGTCTCGGTTCCTTCCATTTCTTAGCTGGGTGACTGGGCGGGTTGAACTTTGCCGGCTTCTCGAGCACTATTTGCTTTGGAGCTTTCTTTGCTGGTTTGGCTTTCGCGGATGCATACCGGATTGTCTGGAAGGTGGTAGAGGATTTGCTCCAGATGAGGCCCCGCTGCGGAAGCAGAAAACGGGGAATTGAGGTGGTGGGAGGCATGGTCGCGTTCCTTTCAAAAACCTCAAGCCTCCTATCGAACCACCGAGTGAAGCTGACGATACTCGTCGTCGTCTAAAATGTTTGTACGGGGACCGGTAAATGTCGGAGGTGTTCGCGCGCAGTCCACCAGGTCATGCTTCTTGCAGAAAAAATTGCACCGGGTACGGTTCCGGCTTTGACCGAGAAGTGGCGCTCGTCACCAATCAGAATGGTTGTATTGCTCAGGCGGGTCCCTGTGGTGTGGCTGGTGTGGAGCCTCCGTGTCATCTCGCGCAACTCTTAAAACTTTCCTTGTTCATCTTTTTTGATCCTCCTTCTTTCCTCCATCATACCTAATAACACAACAACTCAATCACCTCCATCCGTTTTAAAGTCAAGAACAACTTCACATTCTTTCGACTCAACACCTCTAATTAGACAAGATGCCTTTCAAGGACGGTACGTAATTTTCTACCTTTCATTTTGTACTTCCGGGTTTGATAAAGGTCACGTCACTTGAATGCGATTTTTGCCATTGAGACTCGCCACTTCCGAACTGAACTGCGAGATTTGGATCATGGATCAAAGGAGAGACGATGAATTTGATGATGGTGTTTGTTTGGAGTTGGGGAAACGCTGTCGCCGCCGGCTGCGTGGGCACTGTCGCCACCCAAGCTCTAGAGATAGCCTACACTGTGATAGCATCAGCACTGCATCCCACGGTCTCTCATCTGCCAAACATTATCCCCAAACTCTCGAGACTCAGGTATCCAAACGACAGACCTCCCTGGGCTCTCTTCGTCACTACCGCCCCTTGCGCCGGTCGTCCGAACTCATTATTCATCAAGCTGCATTTCCCTATGAACCTTCACTGACATATCCCATGAACAGGAGACGCAAAGAAGGGTGCCAACCTCTTCAAGACCCGCTGCGCACAATGCCACACCCTGGGCGAGGGCGAGGGAAACAAGATCGGTCCCAACTTGCACGGGCTGTTCGGCCGTCATACTGGTCAAGTCGAGGGCTTCTCCTACACAGATGCCAACAAGGCGAAGGGTATTGAGTGGAACAACGATACCTTGGTAAGTTAGAAATTCCTCATTCTAAAATTTCTAGACACCGGAGGCAACCTCCGGTGCAAGATGGCAAAAGCCAGCAGAAGAGACATGGACTGACAGGTGTGTTTTTTAGTTCGAGTACCTCGAGAACCCAAAGAAGTACATCCCAGGAACGAAGATGGCATTCGGTGGACTCAAGAAGGAGAAGGACCGGAACGATTTGATCACGTATGTTTCCCTATCATCTTCTGCCTCCAGAGATCTGTTACTGACAACTCAAACAGCTTCCTTGCCCAGGAGACCAAATAGATAATTCAACCCTTGGCGTGTATTTATAATTAGCAAGCAAGCATAGACGGTCATGCGGGCAGACGGAACTTGTACTCTAGGATAGATAGATAGACAGACGGGTAGGTGTCGGAAGGGCACCGTGTGATCAATACCAGAACTCAGACTTTCTCCTCTTCTAATATCTATATTTGCACATTTTGACGGAAATTCATTCAAGTTGAGACATGTAGAATTTAGATCCGAGAAAGCGAGACAAGATTTCATGCTTCAAGATTGTTAGTAAAAGATTGTTGTCCACATTCAACCGGACCTTCCTTCTGTTGATCTATCTCTTGATGCCCTGGATTAGCTACACTTTTGCAAGCGACGATGCCCCTGAAACATCATACAGATCCTATCCCACATCCCATTCTCCTACAGAATCATATATTTTCTTGCCAGGCCTCTGAATACTCCCCAGTACGACATTCAAATCAAACCTCTCAACCGCTTTCCTTCCATATTCATATTTTTACTCACCATCATCATCATCACCACCAAGCTTAACCCATCTCTTCTCATCCCACTCCCTCCCATCCACGTTCCAAAGGCCTTCTTTTCAAACCACCCACCTAGCATCCTTCACACTACCGTACCCGTGATTCTACCCAACACAACTCCCAACAAACTGTCACGATATATGAATGTCCTACTTCGAGTAGGTGATTAAAACGTACTGTGTCTGACGAGGAAAGACGTTGCATTCCATCTTAAACTCGTCGCGCGTGGGAGAAGCGGTATGAGCACTTGCCTTCACTTCAGTATAATATAACACCTTGATGTCTCATGGTACATATACATAACCCCCTCCAATACAACCACACGCCCAGGCCCTCCCTTTCCTGCCATAGGTTCCTAATCCTCCACGAAAACTATCAATTTATCCGCTATGTCATGCCATCCACTGATACACTACAGCCCATCGGACATAAGAACTGGTCATAGAT